>JAKCPI010005156.1:0-104284 GCA_023213315.1 Euborellia annulipes | reverse complement strand
AAATAAATCTATTAAAAATTGATTTCTCGTTAAGAGATAATTAAATATTTAAAGTAGATTATTCTTTTTTAACAATAATAACCCAAAGATTGTTTAATCTTTAGAGATATTTACACTAATATTTTTTTATCTTTTTACAAATAGTATGATATCAGCTCCGGCGGATACATCTACACTTACTTTAGATCGCGAATTTCATAATAAATTGCTGGGAGTTAAATCATTCGCATCGGACATCAATCCACAAGGTTTTTTTTTTATAATTAATATATAAGATATTAATTCAATTTATTATTTTTTTTTAAATTATACTTAATTAGATGCTCAAAAATGCCGAATTTGGATAAATCGATTAACATCAACTTCTGATAACTTTTCAATAAATAATGAGAATCATTTGGCTAGTCGAGCTTGCAGAAACCAATATCTCCAACTTCTTCTAAATCAAATAAAAAAAGGAACACTTGAACCTCCTTTTACGGAACCACCACCACCTAATGATGTTGAACTACCGCCTCTTATTTTACAAGTATTATTTTTATTTCTTTTATTTTTTTATAATGAAATTTTTTGAGGTACTTTCCGAAAGGGAGGTATCCAAGGGGGGAGGGGGGGCTGCAACCCCCACCCCCTTCCCCGAAATCCTACAAGTTAAAGGAAAAATCTCTAGTTTTAGCACAACTCTACATTATTTCAGGATTGTTAGGTGGTCTAAAAATGCTTCTAGATACATAAAATTTAAAAGCATTTTCCCGCTGGTGTGTATTCCATATCCGCCAAACCTCCCCGTATACCCATCAGCCCCCCCTCCAAAATAAATTTCTAGATACGCCACTGAAAGCTGAAATTTGGTTTTGTTCTTCATTTACATTATGTTGATAGTGGAATGAAAAAATATGAAATTTTCAATATAAACTAATATTTCAAATTTTTAATTATTTATAATACAAGCATTTACAGCAACTAATTTTTTTTATGCCTTTATAAACATGACCATACATATTTACAAAAAACTAATCTAATTTGTACCATGGTCGTCTTATCAGGGTGTAGTAGCCAGAATAAAAACACGAGATTACCATATAGGTTTTTATTAACAAAAACGTTGCATTAATATACAATGATCATGATCAGTGATAATAATGTTGTTGTTTTAATGTCTGTAGTTACTTCTGACTAATTCAATTGGTTGAAATCATCATACAGGGCCATAGCCAGAAAATCTTTTTGGGGGTTCATAAGATCTGAGAGGAAATCCTCTCAAATGAACATATTTATAAAATATATTTTTATAATTTTCAACAATATTTACACCATGTTTTTCTCTCCCAGGTATATATTCATTTCTCTTTAGGTATAATTTTTCGGGATTTAGGTTTGGGAGGGATATATATATATATTTATATATGGTATATAGAATGGTGTCAAACATTTACTGCCTGTGTACTTTGAGAGGTAATATTTAAGCCTCACCCCACTGATATTTATCATGAGAGTGTTTCAATGTTTTTATAAAAGATTGAAATCTTTTATTTTTTAAACAATTAAATAATCACATGAGAAAACACTTGCCCCTAAGGCTACTCGGCCACTGATTCCGTGTTTGGCCTGGTGAGGCCGAGCTTAGCAGAAAGATCCCCCACTGTGTATCTGAATGGAACCTCATCGATTGCATCAGACTTTTCGGGTAAGTTCGCCGGTCACGGCCGGCGCCTCATCCAATCCTGTTTGCATTGGGATTTTTCTGGCTTGTTCGGCCAAACTTGAATACATTTAATTGAAATCTTATTGTAATAAAATTATCATCTAAGAAATGACGAAAATCGGGTGGAGTGGAGGTACGTTCGGTCATATTCTAATTCATCCTTTCAACGACCGAAAATTATTTCAGCTGAACAGTGCACAGTAATTGCCAAAGTTAAATTCCACCCATACGTTTTTCTCCAAGTGTTTATTTTATTGTTTTTATAAAAGATGATGGACTTTATTGGAAAATTTTCATTAGGGATTTTTAATATTTAAAAAAATGATCATAGTAGTACTTATTAAAGGAGGAAGAAAGTTACATTCAGGTTGAAGGTTTTACTAAATAAAAAAATATTTTAAAAATTTTACAATGTTTATTTAAGTATATAACATTTAAAATATATTATTCAGAAAACTTAGGACGTTTCCGTTTATTTTTTTGTCGAGCTGCTTTCGCTAAAGGCAAAGCTTCTTCAGTGCCTTCTAGAATTCTTCCTTGACCAACTAGAGGTTTTGCAAGCAATGCAGAGAGTTCTTTTTTAAGAAATTGACGTGACGTTTCATTTTTGAGCAGGTCTCATCCGAGGCACGTTTCGGTAAATCCTCCTCATCTAATTCTAAATCCATTGACAATTTTTGCATTTCCACCCAACCCTTATCTCGATTTGCACGGCGAAATTTAAAATCTGCCGAATCTAATTTTTTTGCTAAATCAACGCGTTTTTTTACAGCTTTAAGCCAAATAGATTCTACTGGGAAATCATTTGGAATTTGGTCCCTCTCAAGGGATTTCCATAATCTGAAGAACTGATGTGTTTCTCCAGGCTCCACAAGAATTAGCGTTAATCCATCAGAGTGGGCCCGAGCGGTACGACCACTGCGATGTACATACGATTCAGCAGTTCGAGGAACCTATGAAATATTAAAGAAATAAGAGGCTGATATCATAAGGCTGAACGAACACAAATTGAATAAAAACGTTGTCGAACAAAACGTTTTTGACTAATCGTGCCTAAAACTGTTTTTTTTTTCAATGCTTCTCTATGGGTCAACCACACAGAGGAGGTAAAACACAGGAGCATGATTCGACATCATTGAACAAATGCGTTGAGCGTTTTGCTCAATCGGTGTGCGTTGGCTTCTGCCATTGAGCAAATGCCAACCACACCGATTAGGCAAAAATGCTCAATGGCAAAATCATTTTGGTGAATGGCAAAACATTTTTCCTAATCAGTGTGCTTTGGCATTGAGTAAAACGTTTTGCTCTTGGACAAAACGTTTTGTCCAAGTGAGTTTTGCTCAATTGGTGAGTTCAGCATAAGAGTTATCAAATAATGTTAAAATAATATACCTGATAATGAATAACATGTTGAACTCCTGGAATATCTAATCCTCGTGCTGCTACATCAGTTGCAAGAAGAAGTCCATTTGAATTGGCTTGAAATCGTTCCAAATTTTTTAAACGCTGCTTTTGCGGAAGAGAAGCATGTAACGGATAGGCTTGACAATTAAGTAGTTTCAATATATTAGTCAATCGACGGACACAATCGATACTATTACAAAAGACAAGAGTTCGTCCAGCGTGTTTTGTTATAAAATAATATAAATAGAGATCTTTCTCAACTAAAGTACATTGAATTCGTGATTCCGTTAATGTGGATGCTGTTCTGGTTTCTGACGTTATATCTACTATTTTTGGATTAGGCATGCCAACAGCAGAAACAATTTCATCTAATTTTTGTGCAGGAGTTTTTCGATCTTTATGCCGGACTGGATCATGTGTAAGAGTAAGAGTTGCTGAGAAAACAAAATTTTGTCGTCTTTTTGTAAGATCAGGATCAACATTGATACGTTTAAGTAACTGTTTTAATTCTTTAAAATGTCCACGTTCAAGCATTCTATCAGTTTCATCAATTGCAAGAAAATGGATGTCATTCACGCCTTCGCTCAGATGAGGATTTCCTTCTTCAAGCAAATCCCAAAGTCGACCGGGAGTTGCTACAACAATATCAGGCCGACGCTGAAGAAGACGTTTTTGTTTTTCAGGCGCAAGTCCTCCAACAAGAACAGAAACTTTAATTGTCGTGTAACGAGCGGCAGCAGATATATGACGACCAACCTTAAAAAAAATTTATTTATAATAAATATAGACTATGAAAAAAGAAGTTCTGTACTATAATAATTTGAAATTTGAAGAAATGAATTTTGATGTATTCTAGTGATATTGTAATGATATCAACTCTATGATTGTTGGAAAACCTCCAGAATTAATTACCTGAATAGCTAATTCTCTTGTTGGGGTCAAAACAAGAGCCCAAAGTTTAGGTTCATTATTTAATTCTTTTTTTTTTAAGAATCCCAGCTAGTATGGGCAAACCAAAAGCAAGGGTTTTTCCACTTCCAGTTTCGGCTGCTCCTAAAATATCTTTTCGTCCTAAAATAGCTGATGGTAATGTTTTTTCTTGAATTTCAGTAGGTGTCATGAACTTTTGTTCAGCGAGAGATTTAAGGATTGGATTTGGGAGTCTAAATGACGACCAAGCTTCCATGTCCTCAATTTCTTCATTGAGAATATTTTTAGATTCCAATTTAGGTTTAGGTATATCATCTTTTCTCTTTTCATCATTTGATTTTATTGATAATTGTGATTTAGTCTTTTTTTTTCTTCTTTTTTACAGTTTCATTTGGACTTGTGTTTTGTTCTGTATCATTTATTGATAATTGTGACTTAATCTTTTTTTTCTTCTTTTTTACAGTTTCATTTGGTTTTATGTTTTGTTCTGTATTTAAAATTATTTGTCCCTAGAAAAGAAAGGAAATCTGGATTAAATAATATATAGTATAGGTAGGTAAAAAGAGTTGTAGGCTATATATATATTATTTTAATTATTCCCATAACTTCAAACAAATAACGAAAAATGGAGAACTTCATCAAGTATATATATATATCTATATAAATAAAAATGTAAATGTTCGTTTGTGTGTGGCCGATGATCTCCGAAAGTACTGGACCGATTGCTTTGAAATTTTGGCACAACCTTCCATGTGATTATGAGCGTGTTTTTATATACTTTTATTAAAAATCTTTTTTTTTCTTTATCTAAAAAATTAGGATTTAAGGTCTTTTTAACATACTTTTCTTTGAAATATTTATATTTCATTACCATGGCAACCATTTCTAATATTTATATTTTGTTACCATGGCACCCATTTCCATTTAAGGGTTTTAATTTTTAGGCTATATATACATATATTTTTTTAATTAAATATGTACCGATGGCTAATACGCTGATTCTTCCAAGCCACCCACCCGAGGTTTCGCCGTGCCGTGCTTTGGCATTGAGTAACAGCAAGGATCTTGGTACTGCTATTCTGTGTTGCCAGGGCTCCCAGGGAGCTAAAATGAAGCAACAATAAACTATGCCGAGAGGGGGGGGCTGGCAACTGTTTAGAGCAATAGACACCCAAATCATTGCAGTTAGATAATGCAAAGCGCGGTGAACCATAGGGCGAGGAATCAGGAATCAGCGTGTTGAACTTCCTCGGTAGCCATCGGTCTCAATCAATTTTTTTTTTTATCTACACATACAGTATATACCAGGTATATATAGACAACTAAATGGCCTGAGGAATCGAGAGGGCAAATATAATGAAAAGGAGCACGAAAATAGAAACAATAATAATTACGGATCTGAAGTTTAACCAGAAGTCGGCTTACCGCAAATAATAGAACATTGCCGAAGTACTCTTAGGGTAGGAAAGTGGGAGAAAATCTAAACCCAGAGACACAAAGGGCCCAATTTGAGGTGGCCTAAGTGCCTTAAAAATGGGGATGACTCCTACTTGATAAACCCGGGACCTGCCGAGAGGTCTGGGCCGGGTAGCTGGGAAAGAGCAGCAAATAAAATTCATCCAACATGAATTTAAAAATATATAAAGTTGAATCCTCGATTAAGTTATTAGAAAATAGAAGCAACAATAAAGGATAGAAGAAAGAAGAAAATAAAATAGCAACGGCCAGGAAAGCTGAATCTTCGATTAAGTTACTGCCGATTCTCAGCAACTAGGATGACATGTCACGAGGTCGCTTAGGAGTCGTCCACATATTACGTATCGTGATAGGGGGGGGGGGTATGTCTGGCCAAAACGTTACTAATTGTGACATGGGGGACCCGGGGTTTTCTCTAAGTGTGGCATAACAATTCAAAATTTAAAAAAAAAAGTTCGAATGATTTTCACAACAGGGGAAAATGGAGTGATTATTTGAGTCACGAGGGAAAATTTACTAAAAAAGAAAAAAAAAGGTAAAATGATATGAATTTTGTAAAAGAAATTTTTTTCGGGGGAGGGGGGTAGTTCTGTGTTGTGACATAATATTTGTAGGGGGGTTTGTTTGTATATGACTAAATGTGACAGGGAGGGGGGACTAGAAAATCGTCAAAAAGTCTTTATGTAATATGTGGACGACCCCTAATGAGTAAATGTGGAACGTGGTCCGAGACTGGTAGGGTTGATGGACGCAGAAAGGACCACCACCAGTGACGCAAACACTTACGGGGACAGCTACTAATATTATTCAGAGACGCCGCCCGCCAGGGCCTAGCGTGGTAGGGTTGCCGGAGGAACTTCATCAAGTATATATATATATATATATATATATATATATATATACTATCAGCAATAATAGATTTGGACAATTACTTTGTATTAGGAACCGACCGAATATTCGGTTTCGGTTACGGTTTCGGCCAGTTTCGGCCAAAAATCATGGTTTCGGCCGTAGTTTCGGTTTCGGCCAAAAAGTGGCCGAACCTTTCGGCCGGCCGAAACCAGAGTCTGAAAAAATGGGATGAGACTCGCATGCAAAAAAAAAAAGGTCAAATAATTTGCACTTGAGGGAGAAAAAAATTTTAGTCTCCCTAAAAAAAGGTAAAATGATTTTCACGGGAGGGAAAAAAATTCAAAAAAAAAATTTTATAGGAAATACAAGTTTCGGTTTCGGTTTCGGTTACGGTTTCGGCCGAAACTAAGGTTGAGGCCGAATATTCGGTTTCGGCTGAAAATCTTGTTTCGGTCGGACCCTACTTTGTATATATAATAATGGAGAGATGGAGATATTTGGAATGCTCTAGGTTCAATAGAACTCTCAGAATAAGACGTTTCGGCCTAAATTTATTTGGCCATCCTCATTTTTTTTTTAAACACTCACACTTTTTCCTTCTCATTCACACACACATACACACGTCTTTTAGGCAACATAGGCAACATTTAAGATTTTAAGCGATAACCGTTATTATTAAAATATATATATTGGAGTCCAGGCATTCTTATTTAAGTCAGCCGTCCTCATTTTTTTTTGAAATTATACACAAAGTGCACATGTGATTGAACCAGGATTTGTCAATAATAAAATTTATTTGCTTTATTCAAAATTATAAGGCTCCTGTGACCAAGATCAGAGATAAAACCTGGTTCAATCACATGTACACTTTGCATTATGTGTATAATTTCCAATAAGTGAAGATAGCCAAATAAATTCAGGTCGAAACGTCTTATTCTAGGAGTTATATTGAACCTGGAGCATTTCAATTTAGCTGATATCTCCATCTCTCCATTATAATTGCATCACAGCCACAACTTCAAACAATTAAATATTTTGTATTTCCATTTAATAAAATAAAAAATGGAAAGAATCATTAACATCATTGGATAGCAATCAAATTGAAATAAATTTGGATGATAAATGGACTCAGATGTCGAAAAAGACCTTAAAAATACAAAAAAAAAGGCCAACTGTCCAAATACATTATTGGGGGATAGAATGTACGAATCTGAAACCACTTGTACATTTGTAAATACCAAAATAAAAATTGATTTCAATAGGTTTCAGGAACTTTTGTTGAGCGAGAGATTTAAGGATTGGACAGTTTGGCATCAAATTTTGAATTTATATTGAGGTGAATTTAATAGATTTGCATCTAAAATAACCTTAAAACTTGTCAGATATTTGAATACTCACATTTACAATAGAATAATCTGTCAACTCTTCAATACTAATCAAATTTTCAAAATCTTCAACATCTTTATTTATACCCTTATTTACAAAATTTTCATCGAGTTCTACTGGCTTCCAACATTCCTGATTGAAATGATTCCTTTTTCTTTTCATGTTTAGTATTTGTTTTTTGACTTCACAATTTTAAAAAAGTAAAAAATCTTTGCACGTGGATTACGGATTTAAAATTAATTTCAGTGTTGCCAACACTCCACATAAAATAATGATAATGATACATTAAGGATAATTTTAATTAACTTAAAAGACAAAATACAATCTTTTCTTAAATGGTTTATGTTTATAGCCTTATAAAGATTTTTCTTTTTTTGATACTGGTTTAGAGCAGGGAGGTAGGGAGTGACACTAAGGCTTGTTTGAAGGAGTGGGGGGTGGCTCCAAAAAGAGGGGAGAAATTCGTGTCGGCCATATTGAAAATATGTAAACATTGACTTTTCCATAGGACACAATACAATTTTGTTTTCAATTTCCTCGTGTTTTTGAAAGTTTTTCTTAGATATTTCTTCTTTGTTTTATAGTTTTGTTCATATATTTAAACATTTGAAATAGTTTTTAATGATTTAATTTGTATTTACTTGTTTTTTTTTAGATTTTAAGCCTAGGTTAGGTATAGGTTATAGATAGTTGTTTTGTTGAAGAATTATTGATTTTGTGTGTTTTTATTTTATTTTTATTTTTAAAAATAATTAACATGGCATGATCTGCATATGAATGCATGAAACGACCTATAAAAACAAGTAAAAGACACCATAATTAAGAGGAATCTGGGAAAACATTTTCTTTCCACAAGCCCCTTAAAAGCTTCTTTTGATGAGAAAACACCAGGTATTTTTTTTTTTTATCATAACAAGTGCCTCAAAACTACCAGTCATATTTATATATAGTCAGTTTTTTTTTTTTTTTTTAAACATCCACACTTTGTTTTCTCATTCACACTCACATTAACACTCACATTCACACAGTCTTTTCGGCAACTTAAGGCCATTTAAGACTTTTAATAATACTCGTATTTTTAATAATATTGATTGAAGCTTCACTCCAGTAACATTATTTTAAACTTTCATTCGTCCAGCCCAATGACCCATAAATTGAATGTACTCGAGGGCCTGCTTTATAGAATATTGAGTTTAAGTGACCGTTGTTTTTGGGAGAATAATATAAAAAAATATATAAAAATAACTAAAAATAACAATTACCCAACACCTTTAATAAACAAAATTATAAACAAAATAAAAACAAAAATAACAAAACCACCCCCATCTGCCCCAATTAATAATCAAATAGAAAAAGAAAGTTTTGGTTTTTTCCCGATTACTTTTACCCATAATTTCAATAAAATTAAAGCCATTTTTCATAAATATAAAATAAATGTTATCCCTAAAACAACTGGAAACTTGATGTTCTTATACAATACAAAAGATAAAGATAAAAAAGATAAGACCCATAGCACGGTTTATCAGATCGAGTGCAAAGACTGTAATAAAGTTTATATTGGGAACACAAAAAGAGCATTGAAATTGAGGGTTGATGAGCATAGAAGGTCGGTTGGTAAAACTAACAATATTACAGCCCTACAACAACATGCGCAAGATTTGAGCCACAATTTCAATTTTGATGTGGATACAGTTAAAATTCTCTGTAGGGAAGAAAACTGGTACAAAAGATATTTCAAAGAATCTTGCTACATCCACCTTAATATTAAAAGGGCAGTAAACTTTAGAATGGACACAAATAACTTAATGGGTGAATATAAAATTCTTTTGACTCATAAATAGCTTTCCCCTTCAGCCAGCATCTCGTTTTTTGTTTTTGTTTTTGTTAAACAATAGTGTCTTTTCCTATGTCCTGATATTTTTAATAAAAAGTAAAATTTTATCAATGTAAAAAATAAATAGGCCTAAATGAATTTTGTGCATATAAAAAATGTATTGATTATTAGTTTAAGAAAAAAGAAAGAAGAAAAATAAAAAATAATTGACCAAAGGTTGAATAAACTAATAAAGCCTGGATTTAAATAGATTTAAACTAATGTTATATTAATACATTTAATTTGAAAAAATAAAGAATAAATAAAATTGTAATAAAATTATCTAATCAGAATGTCCACTCGAGTAACCGAGGTCAAATGGCTTTGTGTATGCAAAAAATCTTGGCTGTCATTATAATGTTAGCAGAGTGTTATATGAGGTATAACAATGCCTTTTATGTTAAACTATTGTAAAAAAATATTTTGGTAACATTGTAATTATTTTCAGCTTTCTCTGAAGAAGAAGAGCCTTTTGTGCCTTCGAAATATCAGGATAATAAACTCATTTGGGGAAAATTATAAATAATTTTATTTTGTTTTTCCCCATCCTGCACCCTTGCCGAAAAATTAGCGTTTGAGGAGTTTCGGTCTTTTTAATAATATATTTATTGGGGGTCCAGGCATTTCTATATACTCAGTTAATTGCATAAATTTATCATACTAAACAAAATATTTTTTGTATATAACATTATGAGATTTATATTAATTTTTAATATTAATATTTTTGGTAATTAATTTAAATATATTAATAAATATATTTTTTGTTTATATTTTATTTTTTGTAACCATTTTTCCATTAAACTAATGATAATTTCTTTTTTTAATTGACTAATCAACAACATTAGGAAGAGAATGATTGCCGCAACATTTAATTTTTTTTATACATATATGCATATCAAAACGACCTGCGGCTGAAATAAAATAATTTTTAAAGAGTTTTTCCTTCATGAGAAAATTTTTGCTCACATAATTTTCCAAAAAAAGGCCCGAAATTTGATGATATATTAACATTACGTTCAATGGAAAATCCAATGTTTTCATCTTTTCAATATGGCGGCTGTGACGTCATTTAGGCGACAACTTTTATTCCAAAGCTTCCCTCCCTACCTCCCTGGTTTAGAGTGAACAAGGAAACGTTAGTAAATAAAAAAATCCTGGAGTGAAGCTAGCGTCCAATTTTCCTGGCAGCCATATTTAAAAAAAGACAAAAATTGTGTTATTTCATTTATAATTCCCTTATTTATAATGATAATCACATTATAATGATTATTGCCCGCGGGCTTGATGTAGGGGTTAGCGTCTTGGCCTTGTATTTAGAAACATTTTTAGACCAGCTTATCCTGAAATCTTTGAGTTGTGCTAAAACTCCAGATATTTTATAACTCTTGATATGTACAATTTAATGTAATATTTATTACCAAGTTTATGTAGATAATACTTGAGCAGTTTCATTTTTATTCTTTTCACTTGTAGGATTTCGGGCTACAACCCCCCCCCCTAGATACGCCACTGGGCTTACCCCTTCATCCATGTCTAAAGTTAAATTTCTAAATATGATCATATCTTTTTTTTTTTTGTAGACCAATACTTGTGAATATGACACTCAGCCATCCACCGAACAAGGTGATATTCTTTTGAATACAAATGATTCTCCGACACATAGTTCTTCATGGAGCGATATTACAGGAACCTCTCTTCCAGTAACTGGTCCAGTGGATGCAATGACTTCTCCTTTGCTTTCCAATGAATGGCTATTTCAAGAACAAGGAGGAGGAGACCCTTTTGCAAATTTAAGTAAAGAAATGTTTCTATATATTTGATAAAAGTTGAATATTGTATTTAGCAGCGATGTATAAGGCAAAAACATTTCTAATTATAACATATATTTTTTAGCAATACCTCTAGATGCACAAGAAATGCAAAATTTGCACTTTAGTAAAACAAAATTAAGAATTCCAAATCACCAGCATCATTCTGAACCTTCATTAAAAAAGAAAATTTTTCCACCTCCTTCAAATGAAATTAAAGAAAATATGGCACAAAAAAATATGGGTGATGCTCCTTCAGGACAAATTCATGATGATTGTTATAATATTCAGATTAAACTAGAACAACAAATTGCACATAATGAAGCAACTATCGCTCGTTACCAGGAAGCTTTGAATTATTTTTATGATGGACGTTCATTGGTAATTAAAAGATACTAGGATAAGAATAATTTTTTTTTATTATTAACTAATGTTATTTATATAGGAATTAGAAAAAGAAAATCAATCAATCAAATTAGAGAAGACCGATTTGGAAAAGAAAATGCAAAGTTTATTGGAAGAAAATAATCAACTCCAGGTAAAACAAATGGTCAAATTTAGGCTGGACACCGATTGAGCAAAAAACTCTCAATGGCAAAACATTTTGCTCAATTGTTATAAAACAGTTTTAAGCACGATTCAAAAGTGTTTTGAGCATTATTACTCAATCGAAGTGCGTCCAGCCTTATTGTTTCATATTCACTCGTTGACTCATAGAAAAAATAAAAATTGACATTTAAAATCTTTTTCAGGAAAAAAATACTGAACTTATTTCTCAAATAGATTACCTCCAACATTCTTTAATGGAACATATGAAGAGAGAACGATCCCGATTAGATGCTTTTACTCAAGAAGTTACTGATTTAAAAAGAAGGTATTAACCCTTAAAATAATTATATTCCATAAAATTAGACTCGTTGAAGAAAATATTTGTTAAATAGATTAGAATCAAATAATGTTGAAGTAATTACATATAAAGAAGCGAAACAATTTCGCTCAGAAGTTGTCCAGGCATACACAGACCTTTTTAATCAAATAAGAGAAGCTAAAAATAAAATATGTTATCAAGAACATCAACTAGAAATCTTGGAATTATCTGTTACAAATGCTCCTTTAAATGAAGAAAAGGAAAACGATATTACGGAGACAGAATTAAAAGTAAAAAAATAAATAAATAGAAGAAAATAAATGATAATAAAATATAATTTAATTTTAGGCCTTTTGCGATTCATTGATAGTTATTCATAGGGAAGAAATTGAAAATCTTAAAATCGGACATGATGCTGAAATGAAAATTTTACAAAATACTATAAAAACTCTTGAAAGGGCTATTACTGAAAGAGAAAATGAGGTAAAATAAATTAATATTGCAATGAAAAAAAATAAATTTTTCCCTTCTGAAGCGCAATTTCTGGCTACGCCTATGTTTACAGATGTAGATCTTTTCCAAGAAACAGGGCCCCCGAGAGACTTTTTATACTGCCTGGGGGGGGGGGGGGGGGGTTCAAGAGGATTCGCACCCACCCCCAGTAATGAGGCGCAAGGATGTTCAAGAGGATTTGTGGCTTATTAGTGGGGGGGGGGGGGGATCAAGAGGATTTGCGCCTTATTACTGCCCTATTATTGGGTTCGCAAATCCTCTTGAACCTCCCCCTCCCGAGGTCTAATGAAAAATATAATATTTTAATCACATGTCTGAACCCCCAAAACCTCCTCTGTGGTTACGCCTGTCTGTAAAATGGCATTTTTTTAAAGAATGTTAATTTGATCTGTTGTTCCAATTAACAAGATGATTGAATATAACTGGGGGGTTATATTTATTTTAATCATCATAAGTATAGTGATTTTCAGTTATATTTTCAAATTCTAATTATGCCTTTGCTTGGGGTCTACAAACTCTAGCACAAACCATTTCTTATGAAGTTAGTTTAGCCTTAATTATAATATTTATTTATTTTTTTTTTTAGATGGATCGGTTATCAAAAATTATAAAACAACAATCTGAAAGACATCAAAGACAGGAATACACTCTCCAACAGGAAATTGAAGAAAGAAGGCAACTCCAAACTAAGGTATTATTCGACATTATATTTTCAATTAATTTTTAAAAAGTTCATTTTTTTTTTAGGTTGACGAATTGGAAAAGATGATCGCATCTCTTCTGGAAAACCAACGTATCATGAAGTATAAATTTGAGCGTAAGGCATCACGTTTGCAACGTTTGCATGCGGCAGCAGAATTGGAAGCAGCTGCCAGTCGTGTGGAATTGGCTGCTCGAATGCGACATGATAAAAACAGAGAATTAGTTTGTCTAGTCCAGGATTTAGAAAATCGATATAAATGTATTTTAGCCGAATCAACCTCGAGGGCTAGACAACAACAAAACATTGATCAAAAGGTATCAAAAAGAAAAATTTTACCATATTCTGGTTTGAAATAAACAATCTTTTTACTTTCTCTTACCTTGAAAGCCAAAAATGTGCAATTAAAATAAATATTATTAAAAATATGTAATATATTTGTTTAATTATTATTAATTTCTGAAGAAGGCCTCAAAAAATTGTTTTGCTGACTGCCGGTTTGACCTGTATGCTATACCCTTTGTATTATTTTTTTCAGAGAATTATAGAATTGGAATCAATTATAATTCAAGCTGGCCTTCAAAATGTGATTCCATCTTCTTTATGGAAAAATTATAGCTATATTTCGCTGCCTGCTGAGAACGAACACAAAGGGTCGCTTCCTCTTCCATCTCCAGATATAGAACAAATTGACCTCAATGAAAATTAATTGCTCTCATTTAATATACATACTGTTGTATATATGTATATATATATATATATTTCAATTTTTTTTTTTTTTTTTTTTGAAAATTTCAAATAAATTTTCGAAATCATTTTAATTTATGTTTTATTTGTTTTAATGATATACTATATAAATACTTTCCCCCCGTAGCGCATTCACTGGAGAACTGACAACAAAAGCCACCAAGAACGGAGGCAATTCTGGTAGGTGGCCTTGAAAAACCAGCCTGTGGAACGCCGGTAATAAATAAATAAGACAGAAATCAGTGAATTAGTCGTTAACAATAAACAAATAACAATATTTAATAAAATCAACGTTGGTTGAGCTGGTAAAGTGGTTAACAATATTTTTTTCCATCCTCACTTTACCAAATTTCACGAGTTCAAATCCATCTTCTGCACTTTTTTTTTCATTCTTATCATTATCAATTTATTTAGCTACGCCCACATAAAATGTGTCTTTATCAGTGACTCTCACAATTTCAAATTTATACTCCTCTCCAACTTTTTTCTCAGAGGAGGGGCTTCCAGGAGGACAGATGGCATTGTTGGAAGGGGGCGCTTGCCCCCTAACCCTCCCCTAGCGCCGTCACTGCTTCACCAAAGATAACCTTGACCTTGACTGAACCCACTCATGGGAACATAGATAATGCAAGGGAATCAACGACGTGAATTACCAAAGAAAATATGGTTAAAAAAAAAATCTAAATGAATTCAATTCAAAATTAAAAAATTAAAAGTTTTTCAATAAAACAATCTTTATATCTCCGTTTCTTTTGATTTATTAGTATAATTTTTGTACTGTTCTATTGTAATATATATATATAATTTTTTTCTTTTTGGAAAACAAGAATTTTATTACTTAACCACTTTTTGTTTGAATCTTCCCGCTGCAATCCTCTTAAAAAGAACGCTTCAATCATTCAATGTGCACTTTTCGAACTCGCACAAAATGTTCATATAAAAAAAAAAAACAAATCTCTAAATTGTTATTTTAATGAATTGTTTAAGTAATTGACAATTGATTCTAATAAAGAATAATCTCTCTTAAGAATATTTTAGAATTTTTATCGAAAGTATATATATATATTATTAATAATGGCCTTATCGATAAAAGAATTGACTTTATTATTAGGGTGAGCATTAATAAAAATAAATGAAAAATTCGAATTCAATAACTCTTTAATATTATTATTTTCTTTAGTATTTTGAATGAGGATGCCGTCGAATCTCAAACTATAGAAATGCTAGCAATGCAGTTGCAACATCAATTCAGCAAACAGGAATATTATAAAGGTGACATATATATATTTTATTCATCACTTAGTTCATGTAAATTGGAATTAATTAAATAATCAATTATTTTATCTTAAACTGAAAGAATATTACCTATTTATCAAATATTAACATTTTTTCGAAATATCTGACAAATAAAAGGATGTCAGACAGCTATTGTAACAGCTGGATATTCATTTCTTCAGGCCTCCAATTTAGTATAATATATGAACAATTGTTTAGCATTTTAGATTTTATACTTTTACTTTTAAATATCATCGTCCCTGAATCATTTGTAATATTGGTTCTTTACCTGAAACTTCCTTTTCCCTTGGATTCAGTTCCCTGTGAATTATCTGATCAAATTAAAACCATGACAATGTTTTCTTCATTCTGAATTCCGAGCAAGATCTGTGTCATGTCATTTAACTTGGCAATTAATTTTTTTTTATACCTGCATTTATTTGTTGGAATTCATCAGCTCATTCTAGGAGAGACGGATTATAGGGTAATGGTTTATAATATTTTAGCTTATGGCGAAAAAGCAAGTAGCTCCAATTTTAACATTCTTAAATCAAATATTAAAAAGATATAATATTTAAAACAACTTGCAGGGGCCCCGGTCTAGTCTGTTTCGGTTCTTTGCAGTAAAGTACTCCTTAGAAAAAAAAATTTAAAACAACTTTAAGGAAAATTAAATCCAAGTATGATAACACAAGGTTTTTTGTTTCAATAAAACTCACTTCTAATGATGACACTTGTGTATATAAATATATAATGTTACTTGTGTTATCATACTTGGATTTAATTCTCCTATTAAAGTATAATGTTTCAACTAGAGCCAACGATTACCAGTTTAAAATTAACTTTAAGGAGCTTTAACTCACAGCTTCGGTTTGATTAGCTTTTGGTTCCTAAGCTGTGAGTTCCATAAAGTTATTTTAAATTTTTTTTTCCTAAGGAGAACTTTACTGCAAAGAACCGAAACAGACTAGACCGGGGCCCCTGCAAGTTTAAAACAACTTGCAATTAAAACATTATTATATCGTTTTAATATTTGATTTAAGAATATTAAATTGGACGCACAGAATGCGCAACTCGCGTTCTCCATTTCGTGAAATAGGCAAACATTTTGTTACCGAATTAGCGAAATAGGCATAAATTCGTGATCGGCAGAGGGCTTGCCGAATTCACGAAAACGGCAAAATTTTGCCAATTCTGCTTAACATATATATGTAGATAAACAGATCAGGGCAGTCCAATGGAAGATAACTCAATAATATATACCTACAATCTACCAGGTATATACTATATTTATTTTCTCATTAAGTTTTCAATTTAAAAACATCTCACACCTCTTCGGTTGCTTTATTTGTTTTTGACGAAACATAGAAGCAACGCTTGATCGTCCCTATGAATATTGTAGAGAATTTTTTTTTTAGCTAAGGCACCATTTAATAATGAATAAGAAATTAAAATGTTTCTATTTATAATAATTTTATTTTTATTTCTCTTTTCAGTTGGATGTGCTATTGTCGTTTTGTTGCAACAACCTGAACTTCTACCTAAATTAAATCTTCGACTTGCTGCAATTTGTCTTCTATTTGAATTATATAAAAATGAACCTATGGCAACAAATCCATTTGCTACTGTTTTTATCCATTTATTGGTAAATTATTTTATTTATTTCTAAAAATCACGCTCTACATTAATCTATCTATATATTGATATAATGTATATATAAGGATGGGCGTTAATCAGTTACATGTATTTGAAATACAAGATACCAAATACAATATTAATTGGTATCTTGTAACTCGTTACAGAATTGGCAAAGTAATTGGTATCTTGTATTTCGTTACATTTTTTAGTAATTGGTACGTATCTGAAATTCGAGATACCAAATACTTTTTTTTTAATTTGCTGCAGTGTGAAAAGTCTTGCAGAGGGAGCTCGTTTTAATTTATTTAATATTACTGTATGTAATCGTCGTGTGGGTTCTCTGCTCTGAATCTTAGTAAAAACCAGTAAAGAGAAGTCAATCAAACCGCCAAATTTTCACTCTTCGTTAAAAAACTTTTTTTGCTTTTTTCTTTCAACCAGCTAAAATCTTTGTTCTTCTGTCCCAGTTGAAAGATTGTTTTCATTTGCGGGTTTATTCATTCTCCATCAAAGTCCAGATTATCCGACAAAACTTTTGAAAACTTGGTTTTTTGAAACCTTTTCATATTTTTATAAATAAATTTTTTTTAGTGTCATGAATAATTTTATTGTTTTCGATTTTCCAAAAGTATTCTCCAATATAAGTTTAGCTGCCACTTTCCTAAACTAAATTTATTTAGGGTTCCAGATAGAGCCCTGCACGGGCCGATTTTTTTTTGGCCCGGACCGGTCCGTGTCCGTATTTTTTTTTGACTTCCCTCCCATACCCGGCCCGTAATTTTTTACCATTCTTCAGGCCCACCCGGAATTTTTTTCAAACCCGCCCATTCCCGCCCGAGATTTAGTGAATGAATGAACGAATGTCTAGTAATTTTTAAATCAAATTTCATTTGCATGCCCGTCCGCCCGAACCCGTTTATTTAGACTTGCTACCCTCCCGTATCCGCCCGTAATTTTTTCATGGCCTCCAAAGCCCGCGGGCCGGGCGGGTAACGGGCCTACGGGCCAACCCGTACCCGTGCAGGGCTCTAGTTCCAGAATTACCCCTCCAAAAAGTATTTTAAAATCAAGGAAAAATTTGTTTGTAATTGGTATTTTCAATGTATTTGAAATACGTAATTGGTATCTTGTATCTCGTTACACAAACCCGTGAATAATTGGTATCTTGTATTTCGTTACAAAAATCTGAAGTAATTGGTATTTTGTATCTCGTTACTCAAAATCGAGTAACTTGCCCATCCCTGTGTATATATAAGCTTATATATATATGTTCTTGAAGGTTTCCGCGACCGGATGTATGCGAAGACAAGTTTTCGCTTATATATATATATATATATATATGCAAAGATAAGTTTTCTCGGGTTAAGTCGCGTGGGGTGCTGAGATTTACTCGACGTTTCGGCTCTCCTTTTGGAGCCATTTTCAAGAGAGAAGGAAGTTAGGAGGTAATGGTGGAGGGGGGTTGTTTACGGGGTCGCAGTCTTCCTGGTCCCCAGGTCAATTTGGTGGATGACTCAGAGGAGTGGATTGGTCTCTGAGAGCTGGAGGAAGGTTCCACGCCTCTGAGTCATCCACCAAATTGACCTGGGGACCAGGAAGACTGCGACCCCGTAAACAACCTCCCTCCACCATTACCTCCTAACTTCCTTCTCTCTTGAAAATGGCTCCAAAAAGAGAGCCGAAACGTCGAGTAAATCTCAGCACCCCACGCGACTTAACCCGAGAAAACTTATCTTTGCATACATCCGGTCGCTGAAACTTTCCAGATACCAACTAAAGATAACAGGGAAATTATTCTAATTCCAAAATTTTTAAAACTTTTTAACCAGAGAAAATACGGTATATTGAGAGAATATTCAAGATTCTGAATTATGCCCTTCTACTTGAAATAAAGGACCATAGCTTAGCGATTTATACTTATTGAGAGAACGTCATATTCTTCAGTTAGCATGGGAAAAAGAAATTCTCTATCCTCCATTTTCAGAATTATGAATTTTCTGACTTATCCGTGCCTAAACTTTTCTTGACCCTTAGAAAAAAATAATAATTATAAAATTCTTTTTTCATCACTTTGGTATTAAAAATTATCAAACAATTCTCGAAGAAATATATAATTTTTAACTTTTTTAGCATCCTCCTGAAGAGGTCAGCCAAGAAACTTCTCGTAATTTTGAATATATTGGCCAATTACCACGACTTTCAAGCGTTGAAAAGAAATTCATCTCACAAATGATCACAAATCCAACAAAAGAGGTAAAAATATATATATATATATATATATATATATATGTTTATATTCAGGTATCAATTAATAAATTTTGCAGATGTTCAAAAAAACAGCATCACAAATATTAACCTCGGATCCAAATTTATATCAAACTGCCGAAATTACTGGACTTCAACTTGCAGTTGCTGAACGACAATCAGAATTACCTCACACCAGCCGCTGTGGAGTTCCTGCTGTTTTACCTAATATCGATAAAAGAGCACTAGCAACCACTAGGTCTCTATAACATCTCATTAACCTCCAAACACTTAGGCTGAACGCACACCAATTGAGCAAAATGCTTTGCTCAATATCAACGCACACTGATAGGCAAAATGTTTTGTAATTGAGCATTTTTGCCTAATCGGTGTGCATTGGCATTGGACAAAATGTTTGGGCATTGGGCAAAAACGCTCAATTTGTTCAATGATGTCGAATCATGCTCAATACCTTTCTCTTTATAAAATTTATAAGAATATTATTATTATTATTATACATTATAGGGTGCTACGACGTCATCGGTCATTTCGCGCCTCATTCCAAAACTCTTTTACAATAGTTTTTTACAACCAATAAAAAAAAAAAAAAATTATAAGAATAAATTATATATATATATATATATATGAATATGATTCCCTAATAAGTTGTTTTATATTTTTTTACAGTTTATCTTCAGATTCGACAGCTTCTCGAAAAACTGCGGAATCTCTTTTAACTGGTGATCCAGCTGTTAGTCAATTTACATTTAAACCCGAATTTTTAAGATTAGCCCCACCTCTCCATAGTTGTGAAGATGAGGTTTGTTTTCATATTTCATAAATATAATGTTTTATAATTATTATCATTCTCTCATAAATACTGTATATTCTTTGTAGATGGTGTGGATGAACGTCTCAGAAATGGTCGTGAGTCATCGTCCTTGTTACGATGCGGGAATGTGTGCTCCTAAAGATGCCCGAGGAGCAGCAGAAACAGCCCGTAGACTTTTATCAAGGGCTTACAATCACGCGCTTACACTTCATGAACAACAGCATCTACTGGCTGAATTAGATAGGGATTCCAAACTTGTTTACCACATTGGATTGACACCAGCAAAAGTAATTATATTACTTTAAACTCTTTATTAAAGAAAAGTCTACTTCTTAGTAACATAGAAAATTACCATTTTTGAACATCAATGGAAAGTCGTATTACTGGAAATTTCATTTTATGCCATTTCAAACTTGAAAAAAAAAAAAAAATAAATAAATAAACCCAAATGGAAAACGACATAGTTGAGTTGCCTAGGAGTATTATATGTTGCTTATGATCTTTGATAAACTTATACAGGAATTATGTTTTTTTTTTTTTTTAAACTCCTTTAATTAAGTTTAGTATTTATAATTAGCATTTCTTTTATTAGTAGGCTCACTAGACCGACTCTTAGTCAAGACCTGAGAGCTAACAAAACAAGGCAACAGAATTACAGAACATGTCAATATAATTGAGATTTTTATTATATATTTACGTTATGATGACAGCATATTATGTATATAGAGACTATATACTGTATGTTCTGGAAGGCTTCCGCGTCCCGGGGTATACAATTATTTTGGGAGTTTTTAATTATTGACCACATTTTGTATTAATTATTTAGTAAAAATACAAATACTGTTCAAGGGGTCGTCCACATATTAAGTCACGCATTTTTTGACGATATTCTAGTCCTCCCCCGGCAAAATTTTGTCGATTTCATGAAATAAGCAATTTCGTCGATTGGGCGTAACATATATATATATATATATATAATATTTTTTTTAATTCAAGAGAGAAATATTATTGTTGAAAAATAAAGGGGCGGCGTTGTATTTTTTATTTTCAGATTTGTAAAAAATAAAACGCTTGTAATTATAATATTACTCATTTATTGAATTTAATTTCTTTTCTTCAAATTTTAATATTTTTTTTTTTAATGCTTATACAGCTTATCAAATATACTTCTGTAATTAATGTATTTGCTTATTGTTCTGAGTATGATCTTGACCAAGACCGAAACTTCAGCATAGTGGGCCTAATAATTAAAGAAATATATTATAGTATCTGTTATTTTTTTTCTTAATTTTTTTAGAGGGTAAAGATATTTTATTCAATTGTTAATTTGTTTAATTTCAGTTGCCAGATTTAGTTGAAAGCAATCCATTAATAGCAATTGAAGTTTTATTAAAATTAATGCAATCAAGTCAAATCACAGAATATTTTAGTGTTCTTGTCAATATGGAAATGAGCCTTCATTCTATGGAAGTTGTTAATAGGTAAATAAATTTTTTATCTATTTATAATATTTTTAATAGCTAATTATTATTTTTTTTTTTTTTGCCATTAGATTAACAACCACAGTGGATTTACCCACAGAATTTGTTCATTTGTATATTTCCAATTGTATCTCAACCTGTGAGACAATTCAAGATCGCTATATGCAAAATCGTTTGGTTCGACTTGTTTGTGTTTTTCTACAATCGTTAATTCGTAATAAAATTATTAATGTTCAGGTAAATAAAAATAATTGTAAATTAATTTTTTTCTATTTATTTTCAAAAAGTGTTCTGAATGTATATTGGTATATCTATCGCCTGCTGAGAATCATAGTGGCGAAAGTCCGAAATTCAACAATTCGAGAAAAGGCGTTTGAATGTTTTATAAACATATACTTTTAAATAGCCGGGCAACAAATGAATAGGCCAGAATCAAAAGCAAAGAATAGAAATATATTTTTGCCACTTTGGCACTCAAAAGAGAAGACGTTTTAACAACGTTTGGTGGACTTAACTCAAAAATTGAATTTTCGGACTTTCGCCACTATGATTCTCAACAGACGATATACAAAATATGTTAAGATAAATTTTCTTAAGTTGACTGGCGTTGGTTGTTAAGATTTAATTGACGTTCACGTCTCCCTTTCGAGTCATTTTCAAGAGTATGGATTAGAAAGTAATGATCAAGTTGGGTGGTTTTAGATTTGTCTTTGACATCTAAGAAGGGGTTGAGTGAATGATAGTGTTTGTAATGACTTGGGAGCCTCAATATACCTACTCCCCAATTCGAGGCCTGTGTTTGTGTTTCCCTCTTGAGATTTAACAAGTGGTTGGATGGGTGGTTTGGTGTTTATTCATGTGCTAGTTTGTTGACTTTATTTGCATTCGAGATATCAATCTGTTTACTCTGCTTGTGACCGAAATAAGACGTTACAAACTATTACATTACGAAAACACCTAATTCAAAAATTAAATTTAAAAGAATCGCAAAAATGAAATTTTTTTCATATTTTGTCAATCTTTAGGTAGGCTACTATGCGCGACAGGAAGATGTCAACAGATTTTGATAATTTTTTTTGTCTATAAAATTCGCAACTTTTCCACGCTATTACCACTTTGCAATAAAAAAAATGAGTTTTTTCGGCCCACCCTAATATATATATATATACAGTAGTCTTGCTAATCGATACTTCGGCAGACCGGCTAATCCGGCGTGTTGAAAAGCCACTTCTTCGGGATATTGAAGCAAAATAATGGGATAATTTAAGAAAACAAAGTGTTATTACAGATTTTTTCAAGAGATAAATATATAATTTTTCATTATATTAAATGTTTCGGGATAGGACTGGTCCCGTTTAGGTCGGATTAGCAAGACTCCACTGGATATACATTCCGGAAAGTTTGTGCGACTGGATGTATGCAAAGCAAATATATGCGAATTAAGTCACTTATTTATTTAAAAAAATTCTTTGTTTGAATAAGTGGTATTTTTTAAATTATAATCCATACTAAATGAATATACCCCTGGATTCGAGTACGAACAAAACAATAATCATGAATATATGTTTAAAAACTAAATTTTTTTTTTTTTTAGGAACTGTTTATCGAGGTTCAAGCCTTTTGTATAGAGTTTAGCAGAATTCGTGAAGCAGCCGCTCTTTTTCGACTTTTAAAACAGTTAGAATCCGGTGATGTTAGTGCAACTGGAGGAGGCGGAGCTGGAGCAACTGGAAGCACTACTATTAATAGTGGATCCAATTCTTTAATTTCCAATAAAATTAAAACGACTGACACACAATCATAAAATAAATTATAATAAGTTTTTATTTCAATAAATAAGTGAACGTATGTCTTATAAAATAGTACATTATATAAATTTAAAAAAGAAATATATGAAGTGATTGAAGAGCGATTCTTTATGAGAGGGTTTCGCCTTTGGTTACCTAAAAAAAAAAATATATATATATATATAGAAATTATAGTTGAATTAAAATAAACTTTACTTTTATAAATTGAATGCAAATAATTGTATATATCTTTATTAATCGAATTTTATTTATAAGAAAGAAAACATGAACGTATACGTATTTTCTTTAGTAAACATAAAATATAACTTATTTAAAATAAACTGCTCTATAATAAAAAACATTGTCTTTATAATAATTAAAATAAGAAATTATTTCTCCATTGAAATGTTTGTAAAATATTGCTGTGTTGATCTCATGATTGACATTAGGCGTTAGGGAGTAAACAATTAGGTATTTACTTGATTACCTGATGATTAAACTTGGGAGCTTATCGTCTCTATAGCTTCATTAAAATATTTTCATTTGAATCTGTTTTCTAATAATTATTATCCCTTAGGATGACGACCATAAAAAGTATTCAAGTCGAGAGGAATAGAAAGGCTTAAAAAGTATTATATATATTTTTCAAATACCTAACTATACTTTCACATTTTTTTAAATTTTTCTAATACTTTCAAAATATGACAAATTTTACAACATCTTACTTTTTAATTTCAAAAAACAAAATTTCGATAAATTTTTTAATTTTTTTTAAAAAACTTTGATTTTCACAAATCTCTAAAATTCGTATTTCTATTTTTTTTTATTTTTGAAAAAAAATTTTTTTCTCCCTTATTTATCATGGTTCTTAAATTCTTCCAGGATTAATGAGATTCTAGAAAATTGAAGGAAAATAATAATAATAATATTAATGATGAAAATCGAGAAAATTCCATTTATCCTGAAAAGATAGAAATTAGTTGTGTATTCAACTATGAAAATTTGAACTCACTTGAACATTAACTAGGGGGTGACCTCTCGAACTCCTTGCCCCAAGAAAAATTAAGGGGCCATGGGACCAGCCATCCTCCGGAGGCCCTGAAAGCCCCATATTTTCTCAATTTTTCTTGGGGCAAGGAGCTTTCTGGAAGCCCGGCCCCCTCACCCCCCTAGTCCCATGTTTCTAACTTTTACTTGACGCTTCAAATTCTTCAGTAGTTGAATACACAACTAATTTCTATCTTTTTCAGGATAAATGGAATTTTCTCGATTTTCATCACCTCTAACTATTATTATTATTATTTTCCTTCAATTTTCTAGAATCTCGGCAGTCCTGGAAGAATTTAGACACCATCATGATAATAAGCGGAGAAAAATTTTTTTTTTTTCAAAAATAAAAAAAAATAGAACGCGAAATATCCCACTCTGAAATTTTCAGAGCATTTGTAGAAAAATCAAAGTTTTTTATAAAAAAAAAATTAAAAAAAAGTGTCATTCATCCCGAAATTTTTGTTTTTTTCCGAAATGTCAAAAAACGTTTAAGATGAATCTGTAAAATTTTGTCATATTTTTTTCTGAAAAGTACATTTAAAGACAAAAATTTCAAAAAAACGTCCAGATAAGTTAATTTTTGACAGTTTTACGGTTATTTAAAAAAAAATCGATGTTTTTTGAAAATGCTATAACTTTTTTTGCTGGGTCAAAAATCTGAAAAATTCTCAAACACGTTTTCAATAGGGACAAAAAGATGACAAAGTTTCACCAAATCAAAATGTCGGTTCAAAGTGTCGAGTCGTGAATCCCCAAACAGGATGCCGCGCGGGAACTTCCTTATTATAAATAATGGTAAAACAAATGGCATTGGAGATATCATTTTAATTATTTTTTACTCTCATACCTCAGTGAAACACTACATATAAACACAACAATCAGTTTAATGTTTCAATTAAAACCCACACAGCAATCTTTAAATTTAATTATTTTTTTACTTTCTCTTACCTCTTTTAATTGTTAATATATATAGAGAGAAAGTATTGGATTCATGTCAAAAATTCGATGTTGAGATTTTGATGGATATACATGTTTTGAGGCCCTCTGAACCCAAAAAAGGGGTTTTCGCAACATGCATGGTCTGTGTGTGAACATAATATCTCAAGAATGAAAAGAGCTATTCAAGTTAGGTACCCCACTAGGACGTGACATTAAGCCTTTGGTCAAAATCGGCCAAAAAGTACTTTACTGATCTACAGTGAGGGACAATATTAAGCCCCACCCATACGTTTTCTACATGTGATTATTTCAATGTTTTTATAAAAAAGAAATGAAAATCTTTATTGGAAATTTTCTAGGTTTAAACCATGAAAGTTTCCATTAAAAAATATATAATATTTTTTTAAAAACAATGAAATAATCACAAGTAGAAAACGCATGGGTGGGACTTAATATTGTCTTTCACTGTACACTATACTTGACAAGCTCAGAACACAACTTTCGATTACCGAAGGTAAGAGAAAGTTGTGTGTTGTGCGCAAGGCCGGATTGGAAAGTCACAGAGGCTGGGGAAAATTCTAGCTCGACCGGCCTCATCTATAGAATATCTATATATAAATATATATATAGATAGAGGTGTGTCTGTCTGTCCGTCCGTCCATATGTCACTCTCTGTTTGACCAACTTCCCGTTGGACACTGAAATCTGCGTTTTTAGCTATCCTGAGATGTGAAACTTGGCTTGATTTATAACCTTTTTAAATTAAAAAATAAGTATTATGGGGAAGGGGCGTACCGAGACAATTGGGGGCCTGGGGGTCTCTAGAAGAGGAGGCCTATATACATTTTGTACCAGAATGAATTTTTTCGGGGGGGGGGGGAGGGCGGAACTCATTTTTTAAATATCCTCCTCCTCCATACACAAAAATATTTTTTAAATACCGTATATCTCTGAACCCTGAAGGCCCCGGGGCCTCTTAAAGACAAATTTTCAAATTTTTTTTTAATCTAAATTTTTCCGTTTTTGCCTGATGTTTATAAATTTTACCTCCCTGATTCTAATGTACCATACTAGCCAGAACCAAATATATGCACAACTTTCAATTATCGAAGCTAACAGAAATTTGTCTGCTGTGCAACTTCACACCAGATTTAAAAAAATGCCTTCATTCTACGCGCCATCTCCCCCACTCCCTTTTAAATTCCCTCCTTTTTAAAGGAGAAAGGGCAGCCATCTTCAGTCAGTTGGCTTTTTACGCGCCATACATTCACTGCATATTCGCGTTTTTTATTAAGTTTTTTTTTTAATTTTGTGATTAATAGTGTTCATCAGTGTTTTAATTAGTGCCCTCGGATAATGGATTATTGATTTTAATGGTCCTCATCTTTATTCGTCTTAGTTCTACACTGCGTCGACTCAGGATTATTATTAATGGTATTTATAATAATTTAATTATCTCATTCTCCCTATTGTGTATCCAAAAATTTTCTACCAGATAAATTTGTACTTAATAAAATTCCTATTTCTTATTTATTTTATATTATATAAATTTCTTAAATCATTTTAACAATTTGGGTTATTAAAATAGATTTCTAACAATCTCCATTTTTCTTGGAACCAAGGTATTCTTGGAACTTGATTGTCACGTTCAGAAGAGAATAAAATCATACAACAGCAAGCTTGTTATTTAGTTCGAACTCTCGCCTCTTAGTTTCCCTCAATCTGAAATGATATCAGTGTCTTTCCTATTTTTAATACTCCACAATTTATAATTCATCTGAATTTGAATTTGCTTTATATATTGAAAAGTATATTTTAATATTGTTTGTTTTTTGTTAGGCGGTTATAATTGGATAAAATTAATAGGTGATGGTTAGAAATCTAATTTTCTTATTATTTTTCTACACCAAATGTTTACTTTTCTTACCTCTATATATATGTTAATATATATATATAGAGAAAGTATTGGATTCATGTCAAAAATTCGATGTCGAGATTTTGATGGATATACACGTTTTGAGGTCTCCTGAATACAAAAAAAGTGGTTTTCGCAACATGGTCTGGCTGTGTGTGTTTGTGGTGTTCAATATAAAGCATGAAGGAATTGAACTAGGAGGTTGAAATTCTATATTCAAGTTATGTGCCCTCCTGGACCGTGAAAATAAGCTTTTAAACAAAATTTGCTGATGTACTTTTTCATTTTTTTTTTTTCGATTTTCTCAAAATTCGCTCCAACGATTTTGATTAAAATTCAAAAATCAATTATTTTTTAGATGTTCTTTAAAAGGTATATTCTCATTTTGCCATTTAACATTTAAATCTTCTCAAGACCACTTTACTCTTTTTATTATTTTTTTTCGAAGAAAAAAAAAAAAAAAAAAACATTCACACTTTTTTCTCATTCACACACACATTCACACTGTCTTTTCGGCAACTCAGGCCATATAAGACATTTACGATAACCGTTATTGATTTAATATACATATATGGGGTCCATGCATTCTTATTTAAGCCATTTGGTATCCAATTGGCTTAAATAAAATCATTGGACTGCCTGGGGTCCGAACCCGCGACGTTTGGTATACGAGGTTAGCACGCTAACCTCTACACCAAGCCCCGAGGGCCCACTTTACTCTTGTACTTCATAGAAAAGATAGGAGAAATGGTTGCCATGGTAACAAAATATAAATATTTTCCCATACTTAAAAATTTTACATCTTGAAATTCGAATGTACCGTACTGTTGGGAACTAAATATATGTCGACAGAAAAAATCTGGTGTTCAAGCACAGAACACAACTTTCGATTACCGAAAGTAAGAGAAAGTTGTGAGCTGTGCGACAGTCACACCAGATTGTTTCATATCAATCCATCCCAGGGAGGATATTGCCATGGTTAAACAGAGGCGTACCGAGACAGTTGGGGGGGCCTGGGGCGTCACTAGAAGAGGGCGCCTATATACATTTTGTAGCAGAGGTGTATATTGTATTTTTTCGGGGGGGGGGGGGGGGGCAAACTCATTTTTAAATATCCCCCTCCTCCATAAACAAAAATATTTTTAAAATACCGTATATCTCTGAACCCGGAGCCTCTCAAAGACAATTATTTGGGGACCTATGCCGGCTCGGAGCCTAGGGCGAACCGCCCCTCCCCCCGTCCCCCCTTCGGTACTCCTCTGTTACGGGTTTAATAAATTACCAAGACCTTTTCTTCAGACTGCTTAAATCATTGGATCAGATTTATTCAACAAGCCTGCCTCATGACCTGATGCATGTTAATTATACAAGTGAATCATTGTACAGTGAGGATCAATATTAAGCCCCACCCATGCCTTTTCTACTTGTGATTATTTAATTATTTTTATAAAAGAAAATGAAAATCTTTATTAGAAATTTTTTAGGTTTGAACTATAAAAGTCTCCGTTAAAAAATATATAATATTTCTTTAAAAACAATGAAATAATCACAAGTAGAAAACGCATGGGTGGGACTTAATATTGTCCCTCACTGTACACTCTCCTGTAAATGGTTGACAGTTCTAGGGCAATTTTGGAAAATAAATAAATAAAGCCCGCTGCCCCAAAAATCCAGCGGCCTCGGATAATTCCCGATTCTCCCGACCGGCCAATCCGGCCCTGGCTGTGCGACCAGTCACACCAGATTTTTTACATAGCGGTTCATTAAAATTTTTTTTATTCCTTTTTGAAAATGATCTTGCAGGTGGCCACCGTTCTGCTCAATACAATAGGAGGGTCGAAATCTGAAGTTTTGGGCCACTTTGGTCAGTATTTCGGTGTCGATCTTGGCGATAGCATAACGAATATTGTTCTTCAGCTGTTCCAAGGTTTTCGGACGATTGATATACACTGGCCGAACATCTTATCTTGATTTAGAGTGGCCAGCGCGCTTGCCAGGATTTATCACCCTGTGAGTGTGCTTTATATCTCAAATCCTTGGTGTATACCAATCGTCCGAAAACCCTGGATCAGCTGAAGAACAATATTCGTGATGCTATCCCCAACATCGACACCGAAATGCTGACCAAAGTGGTCCAAAACTTCAGATTTCTGACCCTCCTATTGTATTGAGCAGAACGGTGGCCACCTGCAAGATTTTAAATGTATCGCTATGTAAAACAAAAATAATTAAAATGATATCTCCAATACTTTTTGTTTTATCATTGTTTAAAATAGGGAAGTTCCTGCGCCGTACCCCCTACAAAATGCATTATTGATCGAGTTTTTTATTTAAATTAATTAAATAAAATATAACTTAGGCCAAATTCGCCACCCCATGATAGAAAATATAAAAATTTTTGATGAAAAAATCAATAAACAAATGCATATTACTTACCCGTGCTTCCAAATATTCCACTCGTCTTTCTAAAGTAGTTAATTTTTCATTTAAAACAGCTAATCTGGATCGACATGACATATCTTAAAAAAATTGACAATTTCAATTAAATTTTACTATAATAATCTTTTTATCTATAAACCTTACCAAAAGAATTTAGAAAATCTGTTATTTTTTTTATACTTCCAGTAATAACTTCAATATATTCTCTATTCGCCCAATCTTGTTGTATTTGTTTTTGTATAGCTTCTCGATGTAAAGTCGCCATTTTGTATAATGACCCGGGTTGGGACATTTTTTTTCCAAAGGAACAACTTCGTAAATGTTCGGTTACCTTCGGCTTAGATCGCTTTTCAAATTTGGGTTCTTTTTTAAAAATATCAATGAACATGGGAATATATTGGGATAAATAAATAAATTCTAGAAATAAGTTATTTTATTTTTTATAAAAATATATTTTATATACATTTAGGACTAGAACACTATACGCTAATCTAATTTACATAGTATATTTATACATTCGCGTAGTTATTTTAGGACAAATTACAACAGAGTAGGGGCCACTTACCTAAAAAATAATTAAAATTCCTATGTATTTCTTATACTCAGTATTAAATAGTGGGTGAAAGTATGAGGCGGAGTCAAAAAAAAACATTTGGCTGCCAGAATATTTTTTGACCCCGCCTCAATTTAGTAATATTAATTAGAATAATTTATCCTGGGACCTTATTGTCGTTAGCTACGCCAGTGTATATATATATTTTTATATAAAGTATGATTAGTAAAACATTTATTTACATGTTTCATTAAAAGATATTAATTAATCAGATCTAATCAAAACAAAATTTGAAATTACTATCAGTTGTGTTTATATTGGGTCCTTATCTTTTAAAGAATCTCCCCCCAAATTTGATTTTAAAAAGGTTGAAATAGATAAATAAATAAATGAACTAATATACTAAACAAACAGAAGGAAATTGGACAATTAATGCTCTTAAATAGATCCAATAATCTTCCGGTATATGAAAGGGAAAGAATAAGAAAAAATAATTCCTCAAAAAGTAGAATTTATATTCAAAAAGAAAACGGGATATTTTGATTATTGAAATCTCCTCAATAGTGAATCTATAAATTTTTAGTTAATCCTCAAATTTGGTAGAGTGAAAGAAAGCCACCAAAATATCCCAATCCCTTGATTTCTATCACCTTTTTTGTTGATTTTCCTGCATCATTACTTGTCTCCTTATACATTTTACAAAAATAATGCCAATGAGTTTGAAAAATTTACTTTTTAGATTAAATTAAATGTCTAATAAATCTATTTTTGATTCATTTAATGTATCTGTATACAAAAATACTAATTATTGTTAAAAAAAAATATATATATATATATATATATTTCGAATATCGATGAAAAGTGGCTGTAGACTTTAAATTGGATATCAGGGAGACGTAGCAGCCAAGGAAATTAAATAAAAAACTTTTGAAGTCGGGAAGAATAAAACCAGCGTTTGTTGGACACCTTTTCACTTTAATCTAGGCAGACGTTTCGGTAACCATAACGGTTGTCATCTTCAGTGTTAATGAGTTTTTTAAGGTGTCTCTGTCATATATAAAAAATATTGTAACTTTAAAAAACTTTCATTGGCACTGAAGATGACAACCGTTATGGTTACCGAAACGTCTGCCTAGATTAAAGTGAAAAGGTATCCAACAAACGCTGGTTTTATTCCTCCCGACTTCAAAAGTTTTTTATTTAATTTCCTTGGCTACTACGTCTCTCTTCCCGACTTCAATCTCATATACCCAGCACACAACTTATTTAAAAAAAAACTTTTATTTAATTATTAATTGTCGTCGTTTCGGTCGCTAATCAAGACCTTCATCAGGACAATTAATTGTTAAAATATAAGGTGTAGAGTATTATTTTTGATTGTCATTGTCAATTATACAATATATATATGTATTGTATAACTGACAATGACAATCAAATAATAAATAACTGACAATGACAGTAAGTACTCTACACCTGCTATTTTAACATTTAATATTCCTGATGAAGGTCATAATTATCTGCAAACGTCAACAATAATTAAATAAAAGTTTTTTATTCAATTTACTTGGCTGCTACGTCTCCTATATCCAAAAATATTTCGTCTATTAACCTATTTATTTTTTTTTAGTGACAAGGTAAAAAATTTCCTTGTCTTTTTTTTTTTTGTTCATAGGAAAGCTAAATGGGTCCCCTAGCTTATAAAATTCCAATATTCCCAAGCTTATGGTAAAAATAAATAAGTACTTGATGATTACTTTCCTTTTTATCCCAAAATTACTGTTATATTGAACAATTGAATGTTTTTATTGCAGAATCTAGAAATTTTATGCTTTCTTTTCTACACTCAAATGTTTTTCCCTTACAAATCCCTATTTACAAAAATCGAATTGATAAATTATTACCCATAGATGTCAATATTTTTGGTGAGGACCAAATAATTCTGCTAGTGGATATATAGAATAAAAAATATTAGTTACCGAGTATTTTAGAGTTAAAGAAATTTATGTTTGAAATGGACGAATGATATTATGTGTTGTTATTATATATTATAATTAATTTGTTAATATTGAATCTTTAATAAAAGAAAATAAAATTATTTTACTGTTTTTTTATTTAGCCTACCTGTGATGATGATTTGAAGCACTGCACTGCACTGCACTCACTGCTGCACTTATTTTGTTTAATTCTAATCTTTAAGAGATTATCTCTAAATATTCTTAAATTTAGGGAGAGAAAAATGATTCGATTTTATTATTTTAGGGAACACTCTGAGTGCCACAAAACCACAAAAATAAATTCAACTAAAATGAAAATCAAGAAGATAAATAATTGCCTAGTAAAGATCACTCAACACGATCACAAACACAAGGGAAAAACTGGTCCGGGCCCACAAAATAAATAAATAAAAAAAAAAAAAAAAAACTTTTCACCTAGAATTTAAAAGTGCGCACCCACATATTTTCTTTTTTGCACTATGAAATATTCTTCGAGTAAAAGAAGACGCCTATAATTATATCACCTCACCTATTTTTCACTCATTCACAACACTTTTAGGAACCACGAATTTTAATAACAAACCTAAAAAAAAAGTATAAACGAAAAGTAGAAATTAACGAGTAAATTAAGTTAAAAAAAAAAAAAACACATTCAACACTAATTAGAAATTTAGAAAAACCGAACTTATCACTCATCCACAATATTTCACTTTGATGAAAATTTTGTTTGAAATGATGAAAGAAAACCCAATTTTTTATATATATATATATATGATTACACACTCACACAAAATTCACTAAGAAACGAATTTTTTATTATAATGGGGAATAATAAGAAAATTATTTATTAAACACAACTCACTCACACAAATTATATATCTTTCACTTTTTTTTTATTGATTGAAGCACCAAAAACTTGATGAGGGTAAAACTGCACAACAATTTAACTTTTTATAATATCAAAAACTTTTATTATTTTTTTTTTTTTTTTAATTAAAAACAAAACACATGATTTATGCTGATTCTTAACTAAAATGACACACTGGGCTCGAAATAAGACACTAATTTTCGCACTAGCACTGTTTTTTTTTCATGAAGATATGGGAAGGTCATTAACACTGCACAGCACACAAATGAATGAGCCTTCCAGCAATTCTATTTCACTACAGCATTTAAATTATTAAATTACAATGATATTTTCAGAAATTACTTATTAGGAGCTCAGAGAAAGCTGATTATTTTTCTAATCTGAGCTTTTGAACAAATACCTCTAGTCAACTACTAGTTAAATAATGATTACATACATATTTATTTTTAATTGTTACATTTATCGCTAGTGAATAAAAAAAATAAAGTATTTCCAAAAACAATCAGGAGTAGTAATGTTTTGACACTCCTTTTTTTTATATACTATTCTTAGGAATATTTTAAAAACATAATTAAAAAAATATAATCAAAATATTCATAATTTCAGAGTATATAAACATGTTTATATATATATATATATATATATAGGCAAAAATTTTAATATTTTGAAACTATGGAGCGGAAGGTTAGTTAAGTATTCTTAAAAATAAAAGTCTTCAATTTTAAGATTCCTCAGCACGAGTCGGAGACTCCAGAGTTTTTTTTTGATCCCCTTTGGAGGCAAGAAAATAATTTTTTTTTTATTTGGTCTTAATAGTGCTTTTCAATAATATATATTATATATATATATATAACTTATATCGATTTAAACATTGGTGAAATTTACTATAAAAAATTATTAACAAAAAAATTGTTAAATGAATAATCTTTAATATAAGGCCAAATAAGAAAAAAATTCTCTAAATATCTCATTTCTCTTTAAAAGCAATAATTTAATTTAAATATCACAACACCTTAAAATAATTATCAGACATAAAAAAACCCTGGAGCATTTACAAAAAAAATTTTCGCATAATGCGATACTAACTTATAAAAGTATCTAAATTGATACAATTCAAGCCATAATGCAATATATATAGATATACTTCATAAAAATAAAATAAGAAATATACTTTGCTAGAACAAAAATATATAATCATTTCCTAAACAGTGAATTAAAAAAATGTTTGTTATATATGTAAATATATTTATAGAAATGATTTAGGAAAATATAAATATACTACAGTTATTTAAAAAGCCTTAATCAAAAAAGAGGCTGTTTGAATTGTAAAATAATTTTTAGATTACATATTTTCATGTAAAAATAAAAATATCAAATGAGAAGATATATGTATATATATACATATATTAAAATTAGCATGAATATAATTAAAATAGCTAATAAAATCAATTTTTTAGGCTGATCCTCCCTTAACAACCACAATCACCAAATGGTCTTCTTTCATACTGTCTTCAGAAAGATTAGGAGCCGTTCGTTTAAGAAGGTTTGTCGAAAATTCACATGGCGGAAACGCATATAACACTCCAGTTGTGTCTAGCTCTTTATTCAAAAGAGAAATTACACCAGCTGCTTCTTTTTGTTTCAAATATGATACAAGATTACGTAGTGGACGCGTTTGCACAGAGCTATCGTCTCCTGCAAGTGAAGCAGACGACCCAGGCAGTCCCAATAAAATTGCATGAGCAGAACTTGAGGCAATCCTTTTTGAAACGTCTTCTAATTTGGGGAGATCAAGTCTCAATCGTTGTGTAATACGAAGAAGATTTTTACTATCCTCATCTTTCATTAGGGTTTCTACGATTTCTGAATCACCATCAGCCAAATGACATTTTGCAGGAAAAAGAGAATTTTTTAATATGAGCGCGCCTTGCCAAGGAGATGCATTTGCACTACATCTCCGAGCGAGTTCAAGCAAAGTACGAACAGAGGAAGCTGGGGAGGCTGAAGTAGAATTCTGGGCAGTTCCTCCATTTCTTCTTTCACTTCCTCCTGATGATCCAGAATCGACACTTGCTGCTCTGCGAGTTCGTCTTGGGCTCCGGGGAGAAACAATTCCACCTGCAGCTGTGCCAACACTTGAAAGATCAGTATCACGAGGACGCCACTCTTCATCGCGGTTATATGAATCATAGGAACCTGCTGTACCTGCACCAATGCCTCCACGATAAGCACCACGCCCACGGCGTTCATGGTGCCAACCTCCTCGTCCACGAAATCCACGACCATATCCAATATATTCAGTAGCATTTTCAAAACCCCACCCAGCATCATAGGCAGTGTCATAAGCATCTCCATCGAAGCTCCCAGCAGGGGCTCTAGGTTTAAAATTACTTGAAAATGTCTGATTTGCTCCAGGGGGCGAAACATCAGCAAAATCTGCGCGTAAACGTCTATCAGGACCTCCTAAAGGAAATCCCCTCATCTCTTTTACTGCAGCTGTAGCAGCATCAATGGAATCATAAAGAATATAAGCACAAGAGTCACCTTTTACATATTCAATTTTCTTAATAGCTCCAAAACGATCAAATTCTCTTTCGAGAGCACTAATCGATGTCCAAGGGCCAAGCCCTCCAATCCATATTCTAGTAGTTGGACTTGCTTTTCCATATCCAATTTTACATTGAAATTTACCAATATATTGCCCACTGAGTTCTACCTTAGCTCTATGTGCTTGATCGAGGTTTTGAAAACGAATGAAAGCGTAAGCATTTCCAGTATTAGGTAATGGACGTTTTACATCTATATCTTCAATATGGCCATAACGACCAAAAATACGTCTTAATTCTTCTTCTGAAATATTAATTTCTAGATTACCAGCAAAAAGTGTTCGTGTAGCAAGGGGATCATCTTCAGGTGGTACATGATGTAGGTAATTTGGAAACTTATCCTTTTTATTGTCTTGGTATTTATCAAATGGTGGATGTGGTTTAAAAGCTCCGCTTCCAGGAGGAAGCATATGGCGAGGTGGACCATAATGGTGAGGAGGTCCAGGAGGTGCCAGATGTGGTGGATGATGTAGTGGAGCTCGAAGGAAATCACTGTGATGATGAGGGGGAGGGCGAAAATCTCGATGTGTTAGGGCTGGGGGCGGGCCATAAGCTCGATCATAAGCCCTTTCACTTGGACGATGTCGTTCAGGGGATCGGGAACGTTGATGATAATAACGACCTCCACTATCATAATCTGGTGTAACACTACGACGGCGATAGCCTTCACTACAACGGGAACTCTCATAAACAGCCTCAACAATTGCTAATTTATCAAAAACAATTATTCTCGGTTTGGCATGTTTAGCTTCTCGAGCATCATCCGTATTTCTAAACACTACATATGCAACACGTTCGTCTAAATCATGGGATATTCTAACTGAGAGATCACCATATTTTTTATACTCTCTATATAATGTATCTTTGATCACCTCGTCGGAGGCTTTAGGATGGAGTGCGCTGACACAGAGTACCTTGTAACTGGGATAAGAGCGATAATCATCCCTATGTGATGAATCCGAAGGATAGCGTGGTCGGGGACTGGGCGATCGGCCTCTGCTTCGACGACGAATTCGTTCTGGAGTTAAACGTTCATCCGACGAGTCATCATATCTTCCCAAACTGGAACGACTTCTTTTCCTTGGCGGTGGTGTTTCACGATCAGAGCTGCGTTTCATATTGCGTATTTTTACAGTGATTTTTGATTTATCACTTCGAGGTGAGAACATGTATTTTCAAACGAAACTTTTAATGCATTACAAGCTCACCAAATTGAACTTTGAGTCCATTAAATATTTAACGAAGAACGAATATCTAAAAGTCAATTAATTAACACTTTAGTCCACAATAGGAATAAAAAAAAAAACAAACAAAATAAAATTTAGCCGAACTCACTTGTTTTATTTTTAATTATGGAGAGAATTAATGCAAAAGTCAAATGGCCGATACAGTGTTTCAAACCGGAAATGTTTATGTTTGCTTGATCAATGAAAGCTTGCATATGCCTTTGTGTGATGTATTCCTACGCCATTAATTGATATAATTTATAATAATTATAATATATATATTACACCTTAAAATTGATGAAATATCTATATGAACGCAATTCAAAAAATTAAATATATTACTTTATAAAAGGTTTAGAAATAATATAGACTAATAAAATGATCTATTTGTTAATGCCTCTTTAAAGGAGATACTACTGAAAACAGTTGAATAATTAAAAATATTAATAAATATATATTTAATTTATTTTTAAAGAGAATTTAGTACAATAATTTGAGAAAATAATAAAATTTTATAAAATATTTTTTAAAAGTACAAAATAAATTAATTTTTGATTTTTTAATAATTAATATGAAATTTAATTTTTTACATATAGTAAAATCAGGGAGGTTTAATATTATATTTTTTTATTCATATATAATAATTAAATAAATTAATTAGACTTATTTTTTAACTTCAAATTGGGAAGATTTTTTAAAGTTGTCTATTTTGATTTTTAAAAAATGTTCTCGTTCTTATCCAAGATTCCTTATTTGATTCGTTCTATTTTAGTTTCAAATTCTTTTTGATTATTATCAAAATTAACTTTTAATTTAATTTAAATTTGTTAATAATATTATCACATTAAAAAATTACTTTTTTTAAATAGAATTTTCACAACTATTATTATTTTTTACTTTTTTCTTAAACTTTGAACTAGTTCAGTCCTATATCTGTTTGTAAAAATCCTTGTTACTGACTTCATTCCATAGGGGAAAACCGGAAACTAACCTTAACTAATCTGGTTGTGATTAATCAATTTACAAAAATAGTTTTGAAATAGTTTGACAATTTTAAGTTTAAAAAAATAACTATTTTGTCAAACTCCTTTTAAATAATACAAATAAACATGAATATACAACCTCAACTAATGCAACAAATTCAGCCAGTTGCGACTTCGCATCCATTTCAAAATCCTCAAGAGAAACTTGATAATATTTCAAAAGTTAAAACTCTTTTGGGACCTTTAAGAGAATCTCTTTCAGTAAGTTTTGTTATTATTTTATATTAATATTTTTACTTTCTCTTACCCTATATTATTTTTAATTAATACTATTTACATATTTAAAATTTTAAGAATTCAATAAGATCAGCAGCTCATACCTTACATCATAATAGTCTTATTGATGCAGGCCCTTTGTAAGTAAATCATATTTAACTCTATTGTAATTTATAAGATTTTATTTATTTATATTTAATTTTTTCCAGAAAAGGAGTGGATGAATCATTACCAAGATTTGACAAAAACCTGGAAGAGTTTTATTCACTTTGTGACCAGATTGAACTAAATTTGGTAAGAAATATGAGGATTTTTACCAAAATGCCTATTTTCAACAATATCTCGTTTTAATATTTTGACTTTAATATTTGCTTAAGGTTTCTATTTCTATTATATTTGAATACAAAATATGTATAAATTAGATTCTTCTTATATTACTTCATTTTTTTAAATTAGAAAACAAGGAGCTCAATTTATATAGTAGGCTGGAGAAGGGCCAGCTTGAAACTCAATTACATCTTCTATCTATCTTTTTAGATTAATAAGAGGGTAAAAATGAGAAATGCAGCTAAGGTTATTTCTTTATTTGGTTAATTCACACAGCTGACGTTTCGGTTCCGTGTTTGAACCATCCTCAGAGCTGGCGAAAAGTCATCATGAAAGTGTCACAATGACTTTTCGCCAGCTCTGAAGATGGTTCAAACACGGAACTGAAACGTCAGCTGTGTGAATTTACCAAATAAAGAAATAACCTTAGCTGCATTTCTCATTTTTACCCTCTTATTAATATAACATCTCAGCTATAAATTGTTATGCAATAATTAACTTTTTAGACAAATCATGAAATTAATATTTTTCAATTTCTATAAAATGAAAACTGATAAAAATTTACCATTTGATAGTTAGAAACACTTAGACTTTGTATATATGTACATGGGCGTACCCAGGATCAAAACTAGGGGGGGGGGGGGCCTGGTCAGATCATGGTCGTCCAGGGGGGGCAGATCATGTCGTCCAGATTGTGACATAGCTATTTTTTATATAGAGGGGTAAAGCCTTCGAATTAAAGGCCTAAAAACCCTCGAGTCCTAACAAAAAGAATCATTCCCCGTCGCTATCCACCAATTTTGTTTCGTTTCATCACTTTATAAACATTTAATTTTTTTTTTGTTGCTTCTAGGGGGGAGGGGGGGGGCAGCTGCCCCCCTCTGTCCCTCGCTGGGTACGCCCATGTATATGTATATTCAAATATTTATACATTTTTAAAAAATTAATTAATAATTTTTCAGAAAACATCAATTGAATGTCTGAATCAGTGCAAAGCAAGTACTAGTTATTTGCAAATGCCAGTTACACCTACGAGAGTGGAGCCAATTCCAAATCAAGAAGGAAATCATCTGACATACCCGAATTATTTGGGAACAGTTCGATCACAAATACATTTTGTTCGTGAACTTCATGATCTATTATTAGCAGCATCTGTAAATTTCCCTCCCAATGAATAAAAATCTTATTATGATAATTGTATAGAAGGCCTCAGTCAAGGTTAATCTAAAATATTAGCAGCATCTGTAAATTTCCCTCCCAATGAATAAAAATCTTATGATAATTGTATAGAAGGCCTCTCAGTCAGGGTTAATCTAAAATGAAGTTAATTTTATTTTTCAAGAAACAAAATGTAGCTTAATTGTGTTTATGATAATTAAAGGACGTTCACAATAGTAATAGCTGAATTTAATTAGGTTTACTTGTCTGAAATCACTTCTAGCACCTTTCATTTGCTACCCAGAGGATAGTTATATTATTTTGTTTCATTTCATCTCATATCAATTTAAATAAAAAATAATAATAATAATTATATTTAATATATTAGAATTCCAGAGGAAATATCAAATGATAAAAATCTTTTTAGGAATTACTTAAAAATTTTGGGTTAATTTATTTAAAACAATTTCAAAAACACAGTAATAAAAATTGGTGATGGTCAAATGATTTTTTTTTTCTTTATTTTTCGCTTAGTGGTTTTTGACATTCAGCCCGTTCTTAATTATTTCTTATAAAGGCCTATATAGTCTACATATATTATAATAAATTTTTTATATATATTTTCATTGTTTTGTTAAAAATTCTATAAAGTCTTTATATGTTATAAATTCTTCAATAAAAATGTTAAAATATTAATTCATATTTTTCAATTGAACAAAGGTTTGAGAATAAGAAAGACCAAAGCTACCAAAAAATTTTTTCAGAAAAGTAAAATAAGTGTTTAAAAAATTCCTTAAACCAAGATATTGTACTACCTTATCTTTTTAAAATAAATGTACATAATGAAATTAGGGGTTCATAGCAGAAGTGAACCAAATTCACTTTTTACTCTTTTTGAGGAAAAATGAATCCAAGTTAAAGCCTTATATTTCTCTTATAATATACAAAATTTATTTATTTTACATCTCAGCAATCATTAAGAACTTAAATTATACTTTATCTAAGTACACATTTTAAATTTTATATTCTGATTTTTGGAATTTTTAATATTTTTTTGTTGCATTAAGGAACTGCTGCACTCTGGAGGATTAGTATTGAATTTCGGACATGGTTGTTTATATACACCGAATAACTACCATAATTTACCAGCCAAAAAGGGAAAAATAAATTGTTTACTTTTGGACTTGGTCCACTTTTGCTTTGAACAACTCAAATACCAACTGATTTTGGAGACCCATTTGGGGTATAACATTCTAAGATTTTAAAATAAATTTTATTAATATATAAAACATAATTATATAGTCAAAAATGATGTTTAATTTATTGTTACAATATTTCATTTATTTATAACAACATATATATATAAAATAATGTTCTCTGAAAATCAGATAATGGACCCTAAATCAATATCTTGGTCCATAACTTACTTTTTTTCCAATGAATTTTTTCATGGCACATGCCTTTCTCATGCTAGATGGCCGTTACTGATTTGATGTCAATAAACTGTTAATTCATGAATTGCTATTTCTTTCTCAAAAATGAAATACATTAATTTCGCTCTTAACCAATTGAAATCCAAACAATTTAGAGATTATATAACAAGGTAAGTTTCTTAATAAATTTTTTATTAATTGTTTTTTATTTTTATTTTGGTTAATATTTTCAGTACCCATTTTTGGGGCCCCGTTGCCAATTGGGGGATACCGTTTGCCGCAATAAACGATATTCAAAAAGATCCAATTATTATAAGTGGTAAAATGACTACAGGTAAAACAAAAATAATTAAATTTTATTTTTAATACTTTAATTTTATTAAATATTTTTTTGTTTATAGCACTTACAATTTATTCACTATTGTTTATGCGATTTGCATGGAAAGTTCAGCCAAGAAATTCACTTTTATTTGCTTGCCATTTTACTAATACTGGAGCTCAATTGATTCAAGGCGCTCGTTTTGTTAAGTTTAATTATGTAAATAAAAAATAATTAATTTATTATTTATTTATCTACAAGTATTGTTTACAAAGTTTTCAATCAAATTGATAAAATTATATCTATAGCTCATATTATTTGAGATTTATTTATAAACTTCTAAAATGTTTAATTTCATTTAAATTAATTGAAAGGGTCGGGCGCTGCTAGTGCTAACCCACAAATATATAGTTCTGAGATATTTCAATTTTAAACTTTTTGGAAATAAACAAAACCCCAATAGGCAGTTTGTTTGCTACTGTCAGATCACTCTAATGGCAATATCAGGCTGAGAAACAAATTGTACAGCTAGTACAGTGATACCTTAAGATACAAGTTTAATTCGTTCCGTAACCTTGTTCGTATGTCAATGCAGTTAGGCAAGTAACATTAAATAGCTCCGATGCACGACCAGTTGCAACTTTTTCGCAGCTGGCCGTTTCTCGTATCTCAAATTTCGCTCGTATTTCAAAACAAAACTTCGCTCGCTCGACAGCTCGTATCTCAAATAACTCGTATGTTAGGACACTCTTATCCCGAGGTACTACTGTATTGATCTTTGCTCAATTGATGGTGCTGAAAAGTCGGACTGTTCATAATTGTAGGTTAGCACTAACTGAAGTCCACCCCTTCAATTATTAAGTAAAATTAATAAGTGAAATAAAAAGTGTAGCCTATACTTTCCATAAATTATTGAAAATCGAAGGCTTTTATTGTTGGCTGATCCTGTTATACTAGTTCACAGCCACTGACTTCATTGGTTTAAATATTAAGGCATATTTTATAGACGACTCACAATAATGTAAAATATTATTTGTCCTTGAATCCGAAAGACAAAATTGCAAAGTAAGAAGGCTTTTTCCCTGGACCCCTATTTAAATACTATTATATTAAGTATCTTCTAAGTATATATGACTTAACATATCAAAAAACTAGTAAGGTACATTCGAATTCAAGATGTAAAATTTATTAATCATGGAAAAAAATCTATATATGATAATAGCGGAGCGTCCGTCTGTCTGTCACGCTCTGTGTGACCAACTTCCCGGTGAAATTTTGAATTGTAATTTTGCAGTCTTAAAGAGGACATTATGGAGAGCCCGGGAAAAATACTCTGGTCCTGCAATTCCTATAACTTTTTGAGTTATTAATTCCTAAAGTTGCGATTTATTTATGTATTCTTTGCATTTATATATTCTATGAATGTAAACAAATCCTCAAGCAGTCACTGGATTGGAATAGTAATAAGAATTTTCTTTTCATAATTAAGAAAAGGCGAGGGGGGCCCAGGGGGCGAAGCCCCCTTTCTAGACGCCAAGCCCGTTTCTATAAAATATTTTAGAAACGATTTAAATATATTTTTTTCGAACTATATTCCAAAAATGCTTTAATCCCACTTATATATTTAGGCCTACTTATAATCAAGCAATTTTTTGCTTTTATCTCGTTATTTCCATTTATATATATACTCTGTGATTTCCACTCTCATTCTTTCACTCAATTCTTTTTGAAACACCCGGTATTTTTGAATGTATTAATATATTCCTTGAATAGTTAGTTTTATATATTCTTTTTCTTTTACTTTTACTATATGTACCGCCAAAACGACTCGTACTCTTTACCTTGTTCATAAGTGTAGTGTTGGTTTGTTATATTTTTTCGTGGTATGAAATACTTCAATGGTTACGCCAAAATTTATTTAAAAACTAGTAAGTACTATTTATCTATTATTATTATTTATATCATGATTAATAAGCATTCGACATTTCCATTGTCAATTCCAAACTCGATGATGACAGTTAATGAATATATGTTAGTGTGTTTTTAGAAAGATTATTGGTTTTATATTTTTCATATCTTAAAAAATATAGTTCTTTCAAAAACATTAGAGATCATATAATTACCATAATACATTGAAATTGGTTGCTGTTCATCTTGCAATTTAGTAAAAATTCACTCTCGATTTTGGTTTTATAATAAATATAACTTAAATCATTTATAAATTGGACATCTTGAAATTTTATTGGATAGATCAAAGGCTTCTTTAAAAGAATTTGTATTATATGTTTGATAATAAAATTGAATAAACCTAGTCCCCATTTTGTTTTCTGAAGGAATCTCACTCGCACCTGTCTTGGCTCCGCATGCAGCAGTCACTTTTCCTTACCTGTAATCATCTTTGAATTTGGATAATTATGACAATTTGTGAAGTGACTGTTGTATTTCAACAATCCGTCCGCTCATCTATTGTTTTGATAATTATTTCAAAAAGGGACTAATGTGGAAAATAGTAACTTTAATAATTAATAACTCAGTAAGTTAATAAAATCATTTTCCTGTAATCCCTACCCACACAGCACGGAATATTGCAATCTTGCTCAATGTTGACAATATTGCGGCAACATTGATGCAATATTGCAGCTCAAACAGCAATATTGCTAGTTTGGAATATTGCCGCTGCAATGTTGCCAAGATTCGCAATGTTTCTGCAACATTGCTGCAATATTTTGTGCTCTGTGGGTAAAAAGTTCTTTCTCTTTGAGCATCTAAAATTTCAAAATATGTGCAGGATGGCAGCCAAGAGCAAATTAGACAAACCTTTTACTTACCAACTTTAGTATTTATCTAATTTTTTATTTCAATTGGTGACGTTTCGGATGCAAATCGCGACCTTATTCTGGACAAATGTCATTATAATAAAGATGAATCCAGCCTTAGGGCTACAATAAATAACAGAAGGGAACGAGTGAGTATACAGTAGGGTCCGACCGAAACAAGATTTTCAACCGAAACCGAATATTCGGCCTCAATCATAGTTTCGGCCGAAACCGAAACCGAAACTTGTATTTCCTATAAAAAATTATTATTATTTTAACTTTTTTTTTTGCCCTCGGGGCTTGGCGTAGAGGTTAGCGTGCTAACCTCGTATACCAAACGTCGCGGGTTCGGACCCCAAGCAGCCCGATGATTTTATTTAAGCCACTTGGATACCAACTTGGCTTAAAAAAGAATGCCTGGACCCCAAATAAATATATATTATATAAATACGAGTATCGTTTAAAGTCTTAAATGGCCTAAGTTGCCGAAAAGACTGTGTGTATGTGTCTGGAATGTGAGTGTGAATGAGAAAAAAGTGTGAGTGTTTAAAAAAAAAAAAACATTTTTTTTGAAATTTTTTTCCGCCCTGAGGAAAACTTTTTTTCCCCACCTGTGAAAATCATTTTACCTTTTTTTAGGGAGACTAAATTTTTTTACCGCACCTTTTCCGTTTTTGCAAATCATTTGACCTTATTTTTTTGCATGCGAGTCTCATCCCATCTTTTCAGACTCAGGTTTCGGCTACTTTTTGGCCGAAACCGAAACTACTGCCGAAACAAGGATTTTTGGCCGAAACTGGCCGAAACCGAATATTCGGTCGTTTCCTAGTATACAGTCAGAAAGAATTTTGTTTTCATACATCACATGCGCACAATCTCAAATGAATACAAAAAAAAGTTGACAAATTATAATAAAAAAATATTACAAATTATATTAAAGCATTTTTTTATAAACTTTAATGTAACTTGTAATATGTTTTTATTATCATTTGTCAACTTCTTTTTGTATTCATTTGAGGTTGTGTCCATGTGATGTATGAAAACAAAATTCTTTCTGACTGTATACTCACTCGTTCTTTTCTGTTATTTATTGTAGCCCTGAGGCTGGTCGAAAATCTGACTGAAACGTGGCTTGAAGTGCCTAATAAACCAAATAAAAGTAGCTGCATTCGCTCTTTCTTTATTCCTTACTACAAGATCTACTCAACTATCCACCTCACACTAATATTTAGAAAATTGCTCGCTGTGGCCTGCCTCACAGTTTGGAAAACGCTGAATTATACATTCACTACCTCAACATTATCTAAAATTTCAATTCGAAATTTCAACTGAAAGTTGCTCAAATTAAGCCCTTAATTCCTTGCGTATCTACAATTTATATATATATGGAAGATTCGAGCCAGATAATAGAGGGGTCCAGATCTCACTAGCTTGACGCGAAACTTTCATTTTACAAAGGGGGTTATCAACCTCCTCTTCTCTATCACTTTATAAAAGTTAACAAAAAATTTTCCTTTAAGGATAAGGTAAAGTAAAGTATGAATAAAATCTCACCAAATTTTCTTAAAATAATCTAACTGTTTATTAAATGAGAATTTATTAAAATTAAAATTTTTCCATTTTATAATATATATATATATTTATAAAATAAATTAGCAGAACAAAAAAGATAAATAAATTAGAAAATATTTTTGTTTTTTTGCTCTAATTTTTTTTTTTTTTTTTAATAAAAATACAGATTTGAGTATAAACTATCTTACTGTAAATAATGAAATGTATGAAAATTAAACAATTTGTTTATATTTTAAAATATTCTTAAAAATTGAGAAGCTTTTTTACAGTAAGATTTAAACATAATAACAAAAGTAGAATTTTTGTTTAAGTCAACTCCTCTGATCTTATATAACACTGAGAAACAGTGGTGTAAGTCAAATTTTTTTTTTTAATGAGTTATTTCAATTTTTCATCATTGGGACATGACATATTGACATTGACATCTAACATTATTTAGTAAACTAAAGAACATTTCAAAAATTAACCAACTTTTATAAAATAAATAAATTTTTGTAAGCAAGAAACAAGGGATTTTTATTTGAAAATTGAATTTTGAATGATTAATTGTGTTTTACCAGGTGTTTTTTTGTAACATAAAAAAATATATATATAACATATGCCATCAAAACAAAAGAGATTAGTTCTTAATTAACATGTCAGTTTTTTATGGCAATAAATGCAAAATACCTTTGGGAGCGTACAAGTATTACGTAAAGCAATTTTTGAAGATTTTTGACCCCCCCTCCCCCCATGTAACGCGCCGTAACATTTTTTTGAACCGTCCCCCCCTAGACGTTACGTAACGCTCAAGTGGCCATTTTTATCTAAAAGTCACAATTATGTTGCTCAAAGTAAAATACCAGTTACGTAACGCGTTGTTCAACCCTCCCTCCCCCCTTGTAACGCATGGTAACGTTTTACGAGACCCCCCTCCTCCCAAATTGCGTTACGTAATACTTGTACTCTCCCTTTTTTAACAAAATAACAATCGCTTGACTTACACTACTATGGATTCCATATATATTTAAAAACTGTTTTATATTTTTATCAGAGAAGATACTTAAACCAAATATAATCATAATATTATAAAAAACAATTGCAAATGAATTTTTTTTTAAATTTAAAAATGAATATTTATTTAAAAAATCCTGAACTTTGATATTACTATAGTATATATTTCATTTATATATAAATAAAACAAAAAAGTTGAGTTGGTTTTATCACTCATATCTTGTCATTCAAAAAATCGAACATCACAAACCTGTTGCTCTTGGCATTCGTACATTCACACACTCTCATTCTTTCACTCTGCAGATTAAAAGATACGCACGCAGGTCGCCACAAACAGAGCAAACAACAGGCGACATATAAACCCAGGGCGCACGTCTTTCTTTTAGTCAATCAGACTTTAAAAGGCATCTTAATATTAAGCATTCTCACATTTGACAAGAGAAACATTTTTTGAAATATCTAATTAATTATTGTAAATTTCATCTTTTATTTTGGTATTTTGTAAAATGTTTTTACTATGATATTTGTTTAAGGTCTTTTTCTGCATCTGTGGTCATTTAGACCCTGTCCCTATTTAGTTCAATTAATTAGTATCCAATTCAGTTGAAATAAAGTTTTCGCCTTTTACTATGTTAAAATAATGAAAATGTTTATATGTGACCGCCCACATACCAAATCTTCACCGGGGTCAAAATTGGGTTTTTATCCTTTCTGTACAAAACACATCCTGCTGAGTAAACTGGCATTTTTAGAATTTGTTTGTCATTTTTTATTTGGAAGAAATGAATTTTTAAAATTTCGGTTATGAAAAATTTAGTTTTGAGAAAAATGAGTTTAAAGTCTTATTTTTTCAAATTTTGTATATGAAATACATCGATTTTGATGAATCGAATATTTCATCATATAAGATGAAGAACTAGAGAATCAGTAAAAAAAAAAATAGATTTTTTTGAACTTTTTTTTAATTGGCTCTCCTGAAGATTTAGCCCAGTGAAGATTTGGTACCTTTTCACATATATACATGGTTTCTTCAATTATTAGTAAAAATAAAACAAATTACTATATTTTGGTAAAATGAAATGTAATTGGGAGTGAGTTTTTAATTTTAAAAATTTCAGTTCTTTAGCGAATAATTAAAAAACAAAATTAATTGAGTGAAACAAAAACTATATTTGATTCTATAATTTCTGTATAGTTTCTTTCAGGTATATGTGATGATACCGCCAATCTAAAGAAATTGTCACAAGACAAAAGTAAAAAAATCAAACCACCAATTCATAGCAGAGACAATTTTTTAGTTGGTGAGGATGCAGTCAGTCGTTTCGGCCAAAAGAAGGCCTTCAGCAGAACCATATTTGTATGAAATTCAAGACATTTTTGTTCTGATGAAGGCCCACCTCTAGCCGTTTCGACAGGATGCATCCTGCCCTCGTCAACCAATTGTCTCTGCTATGAATTGGTGGTTTGATTTTTTACTTTTTCTTTTTTTAGATTCCACCGTACATCAACATATATATCTGAAAGAAACTACACATACTATAAAACAAGTATTACATAGTTTCCAAGAATGTTAAAAAAATGTATAGTTTACAATTATAAAGGGTGGACTAAAGTTTTATAAGTCAAGGTGAAAAAATTTTTATAATTGTTAACAATCTTGATTTTGTCCTATTAATTATTGTTGATTATTAATTTAGATATCCGCTGAGAAAAAGTTATAAAAATTTGAATCGGAATTAAAAAATTATAAAATTTAAATTTGTTTTATTTCACTAAAAAAAAATATTTTAATGTTTTTTTTTTTTTTTTTTTATTTTATTTATTTATTTAAAGTCTTTTTCGGCATCTGAGGCCATTTAGACCCCGTCCTTATTTATTTCAATTGATTGGTATCCAATTCAATGAATTTCTCGCCTGGGACGGGATGCGAACCCTTGACCTTTGGCACCAGAATATTTTAATGTTAAATCTAAATATGAACCTGTAAATAAAAATTGGATTTGGATTTGAATCACATTAAAAGATTAATTTAAAATTTCTTTTTTTATTTTTTTTTTTAATCATACTCCGGTTTTCTTTATTATTACATGTTGTTTAGAAATAAATACGATGATTGTTTTTTGGTAAATTTGACTAGGATATAAATAATATGTTAAAATGATAAAAAGAGAGATTTTTATAATAATTTATGGCAATGGAAAAATGTTTGATTCTACCTTTGTAATGAAAAAAATTAAAGAAAAGGTGAAATTTATGATAATTGTAATTTTTTTAATGATCATTCAGATTCAAATTTTTTATTATATTATGAAATTATGTATGACAAATGCGAAAATGCTTAGTATAAAACAGACACTTTTTTTTAGAGTTGGCACTGGATTGCTTAAAAAAAGCATTTGGTGTTTATTTTGATCCAGGGATTATCCACAAAGAGGGAAGGGGAAAAAACACCATGATCTTTTCTCATTCTCGATAAGGATCTTAACTTTATCAAATTCTTCTCATCTTCTTTCCCTCCTCTTCGTTTTCATTAACAATTTTCTCCACAATCTTTGAAGAGAGATGGATTTGTCATAGTTTATTTATGGGTGTTTTTATTTAACGACGCTTCTCCACCAGATGATGTTAAATGACTTTTTTCAGTTCTAGGGATGATCTCTGTGTCCCCTGGCTCTTCTCAACACCAACCAGTTTTAATTCATGGAGTCATCCATCGGCGAATGAATGCCTGGAAAAAATTAAAAAGGTAACATTAATAAACAGAGTTTAGTTATTTCTATATATAATATAATTTTTTTTTTAATTAAGGGGGTTCAGAAGGGACGTCTAAAAGTACTTTAAAAAAAACTAGACTATTATAAGGAATTTTTCAATGCAGTTTTTTTTAAATGAATTAAATTCATAAGAGATTATTGGGACATCGAGCTATAATTTTTTTAATGACATTAAAAAATTATCGTAATTAATTTTTTTACAAAATACAAAAAAACAATCAGTCCCAATAATCTTTAATTTTTTTTTTAAATTTAAAAATGAATTTATTGTTATTATTAACATATTAATTAAGAAATTTTTAAAATAAGCTTAGATGATTTATTTAAAAACCACCTGTCAAATTAGTTCAGCATTCTTGCAATAGATGGCAGGCTAGTCTAACAGACGATATAGTATTAGCCTATATCTGGCCTATATTTATATATTTTTATGCTTTTATAAAAGATACATAATATATAATAACATTTATAAAGTATTTATTGTTAAAAGTTCAATGAAAATCAACCAAATGCATTAAATATTATTAGCTACCATTCTGACATCTCTTGGCAAATTTTTGAATTACTTGATTTTTGGGCATACTTTTTATGACACACTACGCCATCTTATCGGGAAAAACATGCGTAACCACTTCTCTCCCGAGCCCCCTTAAAAAAACCCGATTAAAATTATTTTTTAAAATTTGATTTAAAACACAGTTCAAGTTTACTAGATGATCATATTAATATAATACCTGTTGGTAATTAGATAAAATTATTATAAATTATGAATACAGTAGAACCTTGCTTAGAGAGCACCTCTCATAACGAGTAATTCGCATAATAAGCAAAACAAATTGTAAAAGAATGACTTGCTTAACGAGCGACATTTCGCATAACGAGTGGAAAGGATAGGGGAAGTCCCGGATATCCGCATGTTACATCAGTCTGTGTTATGGGGGAGGGCAGTTTTATGGGGAGAATGTTATTGTTTTGTATAACGAGCGTTTCGCTTTACGAGTATAATCCTGCTGCTCGTTTCACTGTTTATTAAAAAAAAAATAAGATTACCTCCTTAGCTGAATTTCTTGTGGTGAGTTCAGCCAAAGACCTCCTGACTTGCATAGGTCACGTATAAAAACCCGTCTGGATCTTTATGTTCATTATAAACTTCTGCTAGCGTTTTTGAGAGGGACACCATTGATTTGTTATTAACAAGCAAGTAGAATGCTTGGGTAGATCCAACTTGCAGTCGATTTCTAAAAGAAATAATTAAATACATATTAGAAAATCATTTTAAAAACACAGTGAAAAAATGTATAAAACAATTTATTATGAAAAACCTTTTAACATATTTTCAAAATAGAAGTTTTAATTATCAATATGATATTTTTATTTTTTCAAATTATTGTATTTTTACAAAACTTTTCCTGTAATTAAATAAAATTTTTATATTTTAAATGAATTCTATATGATTTGGTAATTAATTAGAGCGTTTTAATAAATTCGCCTGCAACGTTCTCGCATATGCAACCAAACATACATGTCTGAGTTGGATGCGGATCTCTCAGGCGGAGAAATGTTTAATTTCATCTGATTAGTTTTTTATTAATTTGCACTCAATTTTATAATTTGAGATGTAGCATTCCCTTGATATAAATTACGAATAATAACATAAAACTCCTAGAAGATGGTTTCGCACCTTGAAAATGATTATTTATTTATTTTTTTCTATTTTAAAAAATTTTACCATATGTTGATTAGTTATATTATTATTCATCATAATTAATTAATTTTTTAACTCATATCATTCATTCTTTCTCTAAATGTTTTGAGTTCAATACGGATGTTGAGTTGGTCGGTTACAATTTGACCTATAATTTGAATTTAAATCAGATTAACATAGAAGTCCTTGAAATGTTCACCAACTTTTCTAATCACTTAAATGGTTTCGTGAGTAGAAAAAAAAGGTAATAAGAAAATAAATATTCTTTTTTTTTTTTAAATAATAAATAGTAGATTATATAATTTTCAGGTAAATAAAAAAAAATCCCTTTTTTTTATTTAAAAAGGATATATTTTTCTAAGTAAATTTGTAGGAATGAATATCGTAATGTTTATCTAAAAAAACAAATAAGTAATTTTCATAAAAAATTAATGACAAAAAACGCTGACCTACCAACATAATTTCTCCAATTCATAGAAAACATTATTTTTTTTTTCAAAATTTAACCTTGAGTTTTAATTTAACCTTTTTTTTTTAGATGTGATATGAATAAGAATTCAAGTAATTTCATTGTCTATAAATAAATAATTAAAACATTAAACATCAATTAAACATATTTATATAAATAATAGCTAAAAACAAATGTAATTTTTTTTTTTATTAAAAGTAAAGGAGAAATTGAGAAGTTAATTCCCTAACCTTTTCTTAAAAAAAAAAACAAAAACACCTAAATTTAAGATGAGATACAGACAATCATATCCTTCTTCAAATCAAGAAAAATTACCCTATATATAAAAAAAATTTTTTAATGAAATATACCTATCTAGTCAGGCCCGTAAACAGGGGTGGATATTAGGATCCAAACCCCCCTTCCCCCCTCCAAAAATTCCGAAAAATTATAAATAAAGAGAAATATAAATTAAAATTTTAAATACTTTAGATATTATAAAAAATATTTTATATTTTTTAAAATTTATTAATTTGAGAGTGGGGGGGGGGGGTTCTTTCGAAACATCCGAACCCCCCCCCCCACCTCTCGAAAGAATAGTTTCATACAATTCGATCTGTTTATGAGATTTATTTAGGCTATTTTATATTGTAGCATAGATATTTAGAGCTTATAATAAACTGCTTGTTATTATGTAAGTTAAATGTTTACAGCAGAAATAATGATAGTTTATATAGGAATAAATAATTCATATTCAATATAGCGAAACCAAGTCAACTTGCCTACACTACTATTATATAATGAAATTCAATTATATTTACTTTTGAAAAAATAATGTTAGAAAATACTTCTATTTTGAAATATAAATTAAACAATTTTGTTATTAATATTAAATTATCTTAAAAAAAAAAAAGATTTTTTTTTTTTTAAACATTCACACTTTTTTCTCATTCACACTCACACTCACACACACATTCACACTGTCTTTTCGGCAGCTCAGGCCATATAAGACATTTACGATAACCGTTATTTATGAATTTATATATATTAGGGTCCAGGCATTTTTATTTAAGCCATCTGGTATCCAGATGGCTTAAATAAAATCATCGGACTGCCTGGGGTCCGAACCCGCGACGTTTGGTATATGAGGTTAGCACGCTAACCTCTACACCACGCCCCGTGGGCAAAAAAAAGATTTATTATTAAAGAATCCATTTTTTTTTTTTTTTTTTTTTTTCGCCTCTTAGATCATATAGACTTTAAAGATATTCAAATTATTTAGATTCCATATATTAAGTGGATCTAGGGACATTTATTTATACCATTTGGTATCCAAATGATTTATATAAATATTCATCGAACTGCCTGAGATCCGAATCAGCTCTCCTTGGCTTTAAGATTATCAATATTGATATTTATCAACATCTCTAATCTCTCCGCCAAGAGGAAGGGAGGGGGGGCACTCTCTGGATTTATTTTTAATAAAATATTTACCTTATAATGCTGACAAACTGTGACATAGTGACTTCTTGTGGCACCAAAAATTTCGTTTTATCTAAATACGGTAGGCTTTGCTCTCTTGAAAATCGTTCGACCATTACCTGTAAATAGACAAAAATAATAATCTATTATATTATTAAAAAACAAACAAACTTACAATTAGATTGGATATAGGAGACGTAGCAGCCAAGGTATTAAATAAAAGACATTTAATTATTAGTCGTCGACTTTTTGGTCGCAAATCACTTCATCAGGACGATTAATTGTTAAAATCAATTGAAGGTCGTGTGACCGAAACGTCGACGATTAATAATTAAATAAACGTCTTTTATTTAATTCCTTGCTCTCCTATGTCCAATTTAAAGTCTACAGCCACTTCTCATTGCTCTTACAATTAGATTATAATTTAAACTATTATTATAATTAATTGGCTTTGAATTGAACCCAATCATTTCCAATGGCTAAAATCCTGAATTTTCAAAAAAATTTTCAATTTTTCCCTAAATGAGGATGATAGAATCAGTAGCGTAACCAGGTGGGGGCGAAGGGGGGCGCCCCAGGCGCATCAAGCCTTTGGCGCCCCTCAATACCGATATAGGCGCCCTAGGGCATCTAAGATATAGCCCAGGAATGGTGATTTTATCATATTCTTCCCATATATTGTCCAAAAAATTGATAGTTTTCTTTTAAATTATATTACAACTTAAGAAACAGCGCCCTAGTTGACCTTCGCCCCCTCCGCCCTCAAAGGCTAGTTACGCCGCTGGGTAGAATAGAATAGAATATAGTTTTATTTAAGCCAGGGCTAAGAAGCCCCAATAGCTCACATATTTTTATAACAAATTATATACAATAATATTAAACTATGCAGTATATTTAGACGGTAGACAGAAAGATAAAAATATATTTTATCTTCATTCAGTTATTACAGTATATAAATTTGTAGAAGGATGAATTTTTTAATTGATTCAGACAAAACTGTTCCCGTATACTGTACTAATCATAATTTAGAATTATTTTAAATATAGTTAAATAAAAAGAGAGCACTTTTATCGAAATATTTTAAAATAAAGAATAAAAGAGATGTTTCGGTAACTGAGGTTTATTTGTAAAAAATTATAACGTTTCGGTCACTCATTCAGAAGCCTTCCTCAGTTAAAATGCAGATTACGATAATTTCAGATGGGATCATGGGGGTAACTAGAGAATTTGGCTGGGGGACATGGGATCAGCTATCCTCCGGTGGGCCTGAAAAGCGCCATATTTTCTCAATTTTTCTTGGGGCAAGGAGCTTTCTGGAAGGGAGGGGGCCACGAGCATCCTGGGGGGGGCAGGCCCCCCGGCACCCCCTAGTTACGCCCATGGATGGGATTGTCACAGATATAACATTCTTTGTGATTTTAAGCTGAATTGAACCTGAGGAAGGCCAAGAATAAGTGGCCAAAACGTTGTAATTTTTACAAATAAACCCCAGTTAAACCGAAACAAGACTTTTATTAATGATAAAAAATATAAAATCAATCCTAAATACCAACATTTTTTAAATAAGGTGAAATACGCAAATAGAGTTTATTTATAAATAAATATTTATTCAAATTAATCCTTATATGAAATAGCCTCCTTTTATATGGTGAAAAATTTCACTTTAAATAAATAGGATTTGAGAGACTTTTTTTAAACATTTTGAAGACTGTTTTGTTGCCTATTTATTTTTTTGCAAATTTGATTTTTTTTTATTTTCATATCTTTTCCGTTCTATCAAGTGTACGAAAATATTTGGTTATAAAATTATAAAGGTTAGAAGAAAATCAAATAAAATTTCTTTTTTTTTTTTTGAAGCGGAATATTTTTGATTAAAACAATTTTTTAATAAAAATAATTTTTGATTAAATTTTAAATTTATTTAAATTTTTTAAAGGGCTAAACCTTTATCCAAACAATTAACTAAATGAATATTGTTTCATGTTAAAATATAATTGGATCTATTAATTCTAGGCGTTGTAGCAAACTTATTAAAAATTATCATCCAAGCATGGCGAAAGGTTTCCGCCGTTAAATGAACGATTTCCTTAGTTGATATTTGGTCATTTATTCATTCAAAGAATACAATATATTATTCCCTCTCTATAACAAAGGAGGAAATCTTTATATTAAGAGTATACAAAAGAATTATATATGCTACTGTGATTTTCAAATCAACATCATAATATATTGTATATCAAAAAAGAAAGCATTATTTATTTTCAGAAAGCGTTAATAAAGATAAAGACAAATGAAAAATAAAATTATTTTATATTAAATTAGATCGCAGATTTGTATTAAATAAATTCTTAAAGGAAGTCTTATGGGTCTATTTATTTATTTATTTACCTACCGGAACTTTTGTTGGAAATTTCATTCGAATGTTGTTTATTTCATCACGCCGAAATGCTGCAACAAAGAAAAATTCTATTAATCATAAATTCCAATTAAAATAGCCTATTTTATTATCTATTTATTTATTCAAATAAGAAGAATAAAATGAGCAAGTAGCTAATTATATTTCAATTTATTAAGAAACCAGGGCCGACGTTTCGGTCACATATGGGACCATCCTCAGGGCCAGGTTAATGTCTGAAAATTTATTTATTTATAGTCTATTTATTTATTCATATTTAATATAATCTTAATTTACGGACAGAGTTCACTTTTTTATAAGCTTACAATTGTTAGTAAAAAATTTTTTTCGTAATTTATTTAAAGACTTATTTATTATATAGAGATTTTATTTCTGAAGGATTATTTTATTCACTTACAGCAAGTGTAAAATTCCAATCCACTTTCATTAAAATATAGGCTATATTTAATCAGAAATATTAATTAACTGATTAAAAAAAAATTTATTTAATACATTCAATCCTGTTTCTAATATAGGTCTAACGATTAAGCAGATTCATCCATTTCCGTTTAGGGGGTTCAGAGTAATAAGCCAATTTAAACTAACACCAGGCGTTTAAAATAAGTGACCGAATGACACAATGTCTAAATATTCAATTGAATTAAAAAATTATCTTATTAAGTACTGACTATTAGGTTTTATTTTAAAATAGATGGTGATTTTACGCCTTCCAGATTATAAAGAACCAACTAAAATTTAAAACAGAACAGGAGGGGACAAAGTCTTTTGCAATATAAATTTTATTGGACTATCAATGTTGAGACTGAAATTTTGCGGAAAATCTGGGAAGCGATATAAAGGGGGAAATTTTTAAAATTTAAATAAATAAAAAAATCACAATTTTTTAAACTTTTCTCTTATCGCACTTTCTTTTATGCAATATCAAAATTCTAAATGTCAGATAGTTATTTATATAGAATTAGATAAAGACTCTTAGAAAATTATTTGTACTTTCCCAATGATAATGCAAAATTTTTTTATAAGCTTGTCAACACTCTCACCATCCTTATTTGAAGATTTCTGATTAGACTTGGATTTTAAGAAGAATAAATACCACTGGTATATTAATTTTTTTTTTTCAAATTCAATAATTTTTTTTTACTTTTTGACTAACTTTCCCACGGTTCCGACACTTGTTTGCTACATTCTTTATGCCATATTAAAAGAATGTTGTAAAAAATTTTATAAATTAAATACCATAGGCTATAACCGTATAATATTTCTTGATTCGTGATATGTACCAAGTGTATTTATAGGTACCCCCAAGACCGCAGATAGACCTCCCACTTATAAATTTAAGATTTGAGCTTAGAGGCCCTGGACCCCCTCAGAAAAAAATTTCAAGAAAATTATTTTTTTAAATATAATTTTAAGATTTGAGCTTAAAGGGTCTGGACCCTCTCAGAAAAAAAAATTCATAAAAATTATATCCCCTCGGAGGGTCCGGACCCCCAGCCCCCTCTGTCTGCGGGCCTAGGTACGCCTCTTGCCCTGGGTTAAGAATGTCATTACCAGAATCGCAAAAGCCAAATTTATTTATTTATTTATTTTTATACTTATAGAGGCGTCGAATAAGACAAAAAAAAACTATAGGATTCAAAAAACTCGCAAAATTTTAATTTAATACATAAAAAAAATGGAATACTTTTATTTTTTATAAAAGTTACTTGGCAATATGAATTTAAAGAAATCATATTTTTTTACATATTTTTTACCTTACACGATGAAAAATTGCTTAAGTGATTTTATATTTTAATTCTAGTAAAAATACTTAATCTCTTTTTAGAGAGAAAGTAGAAAAACAGATGGCGAAAAATAATGGAAGATTTGCCTTTTTTTTGTTTATATATAAGAGTATATTGTGTACTTATATATTTTCCTATTCCTTAAGCGCCAGTCATGCATACAAGCTATTCGAAGGCGCTCATGGAAGAAGAAAGGCAACGAGTTACGCAACCCAACGGCGAACGAAGTCTTCTCAAAAAGGGGATAGATTTCTAACGAACATTCCTGAAGCATTTATAAGCAAAAACCTGTTGGGTTGCTAACTAACTCTATTTATATTGGCAATTTAAAGACAAAAAAATCTGGTGTGACTGGTCACACAGCACACAACTTTCGTTTACCGAAGAGCTTGTCACACCAGATTTTTTGTGTCAACATATATTTAGTTTCGGACAGTAAGTTACGCTACATTCGAATTTTAAGATGTAAAATTTATAAGTATAGGAAAATATTTATATTTTGTTTCTATAGCTTATCTTTCCTAAGAAGTACAAGAGTAAAGTGGTCTTCAGAAGATTTCAATGGCAAAATGAGAATATACATTTTGAAGAGCATGTGAAAAATAATTGATTTTTACTTTCTCTTACCTATATATATATATATGTAATATATAAAGAGAGAGAAAGTATTGGATTCATGTCGAAAATTCGATGTCGAGATTTTGATGGATATACACGTTTTGAGGTCCCCTGAATCCAAAAAAGTGGTTTTCGCGACATGGTCTTCTGTCTGTGTCTTTCTGGGTTCAATTTTAAGCATGAAGGAATTGAGCTATGAGGCTGAAATTTTATATAATTATATATAAGTTAAACACCCCCCGGGAGCGTGAAAATAAGCTTTTAATCAAAATCGACCAAAGAGTGCTAGTACTTTACTGATGCACTTTTTCAGTTTTTTTCGATTTTCTCAAAATTTGCTCCAACGATTTTGATTAAAATTCAAAAATCAATTATTATTTAGATTCTCTTTAAAAAATGTATATTCTCATTTTGCCCTCAAAATTGTTTGAAGCACACTTTACTCTTGTGCTTCATAGGAAAGATAGGAGAAATGGTTGCCATGGTAACAAAATATAAATATTTTCCCATGTTTATAAAATTGACATTTTTTTTTTTTTTTTTTTTTAATATTCACACTTGTTTTCTCATTCACACTCACATTCACACAGTCTTTTCGGCAACTTAGGCCATATAAGACTTACGATAACCGTTGTATAAGATAATATCTATTAGGGGTCCAGGCATTTCTATTTAAGTCATTTGGTATCCAAATGCCTAATTGACATCTTAAATTCTAATATATTGGCGGAAACTAAATATATGTCGACACAAAAAATCTGGTGTTACAAGCATAACTTTCGATTACCGAAGGTAAGAGAAAGTTGTGTGCTGTGCGACCATTCACACCAGATTTTTTATTCTAAAACGATTTCTGAATGAAATTCCTATTCTTAATTAAGAGATTTTCTCGAGTGTTTTTGAGAAGCGCATCATACTACTGTCCAAATACCCAACTTCAAATCCTGTGAGTTTAAAAAAAAATGGGTGACCCACTAGGGCCCTTAGGGTCTCCTTATAATAAATAGTTAAAATTAAAAATTCAAAAGGAATATAAAATAATTATTTATAGGTCTATCTATCATGGAAAAAAACACCTGAAACCTAATTAAAAGTCATTCAAATCATATTTTATTATTTAAAAATCATTATATAAGCAAATTTTTAAAACTTTAAGTTTGAAAAATTTCATTCCAAAAACAAATCTTTTTCCTGTTTGAATGTGAATTTTAATGGCAACATGTTGCTAGTCATTTAACCTGCCAAGACGCATTCCTAACATATTTTTTTACAAAAATAAATTTACTTTAACTTGTTAGACACACCTGCTCCCATTCTTATTTTATTTGAAATAAAAATAGATTTGTTACTTAAAGAGAACTCTATTATTTGTAGGTAAACATTTTTTAATTTGGATTTAAAAATATTTCGTATAAAACATGACCATCTATTTTTTATGCAAATCATTTAAGCTTAAATGAAAGGAGGTCAAAAGTCTCTCAATGATGATTCCAAAAATGAACAAATTTTATACAGTAAATATTTTTTTTTTCTTAATGATATTTGTAACTAGAATTTAAAAAGTAAACACATTAATTTTTCAGAAATTTATAATTTAATTACTAATTTATATTTAAATATATATCTAATTATATATAACTAGAAGTTTTATGGGAATATTTAAAATAACCTGAAAATGATTAAAATATTTAAACCTAATGTACAGGGCCGTGCCGGGTTTTGTGAGTCCAAACACCTCCACCCCCTCGCCCCGAAATCCCAATAAATCATAAATAATGAGAATTATATAGAGAAACATGGGATAAATAAGAAACCTTAAAAAATATTTTATATGAACTTAATTAATTTGTATTTATTTGGGAGGGGGATTCTTTTTCGGGTTATCTAAACCCTCCGTCCTACCCCCGAAAAGATTTATAGTAAATTTCCAAAATTAAGAATATAAGTATCGCCGATCCATGTGAAAGCCAACTCAATACTAATTAAAAGCAGTCCAAAATCAATATCAAATTTTTATTAATATTTTTACTTTCTCTTGCATATATACAGAGGCCTATAGTGAGAAAATATTGTCATGTCAAAAATTCGATGTCGAGATTTTAATGGATAGGAGCTTGAAATTTTATATTTAAGTTAGGTACCCCGCTGGGTCGGAACACGAGTACTTATACTTTACTGATGTACTTTTTCAGTTTTTTCTCAAACGATTTTGATTAGATTTCAAAAATCAATTATTTTTTAGATGCTCTTTCAAATGTATATTCTCATTTTGCTCTCAAAATTGTTTGAAGGCCACTTTACTCTTGTACTTCATAGGAAAGATAGGAGATATGCCTGCCATGGTAACAAAATATAAATATTTTCCCATACTTATAAATTGTACATCTTGAATTCTAATATATTGGTGGAAACTAAACATATGTCGACACAAAAAAATCTGGTGTGACAGAAGCATAGAACACAACTTTCGATTATCGAAGGTAGGAGAAAGTTGTGTGGTGTGCGACCAGCCACACCAGATTTTTTGTTGGATGTTGTAAATTTTAAGCCAGGAAAATGGCTGACAAATTAACTTCTGATATCATAGGGAATAATGCGTTTTCTAAATTATTAACAAATAAGGTTAGAACTTAAAGAATATATTTTAACATTTATTTCAACTTTTTGTTCTCTATAAATGTAGTCAGACAAGTGAATGGTTAAAGAAAAGAAAAATATTAACTTTCACATAAAATAACAACTTATTCAATAATGATATAAACATTGTTATCCTGTTTGGGACGGTGAGTCATTCTAATTTAAAAGCCCTTTGTCTTAAATTCAATTCTGAGATCTGATTAAAATCCTAAATCTGACAGGAAAATTGTATTTATTATTAAATTGGTGTGTAGATTTGGAGACAGAACGAAGTCGTCGCCAGTCGATTAATAAAATGCTTTTTTCTCGTCAAAATCGGTTTTTAAAATAATTTAATTAAGCAAAACTAATTGATCATCAATTAAGTTTATTAGTATCTTAACATCCGGATAAAAATATTCTTTTATCCGCGAAATCAATTATAATATAAACTTAGATTCAGGGAAAGTTAAAAGTTTAAATAACTATGTTTAGTATAATTAAGGTTGAGTTTTTTTTTTTATTTTTAATTAACATTTCTATTTATAAATAAATTTGAATAAAAGTAAATGTCATGAAAATGAAAGTAAATTATATGTATTAATATAAAAAAAAATTTTTAAATTTCCAAAAATATATAATCTTACCATAAATCTGATAATCTTGATTCGTGATGAAAAAACGACCATGAAAAAAAAATCATGATGTCTTCAAATTTACATTTTAACTAATTATTTTTACATTTAAAAAATAGGACCAAAATTTTTTAGGAAAAGTACTTAAATATTATTAAAAAAAATTTATGAAATCAATAAAAATATGTGAGTAATTTTAATTTTTATGGTTTAAAACAGATATTAAAGATAGAGCTCGGGAGCAATTAATTGAAAAATCATATAGTGAGTTGGTCAGTTTGGCTGCCTACCTTCCAGGAACTAAACTCAAAACTCTCCTATCCATGGACAAATCACTTTTTAATATTGAAATATTACTTCAAAGTTTTATTTAATGATTAAAAAGACATTTTCCTGCAATAACATTTAATATGATGAAGCAAATGGAACAATAATAAAAATAGGAAAGAAAATTGTCTAGCATAATAAGAGATAATATTAGAAAATGTCATTCGTGTCAACAAATTTTTCTTTAACTAATATAAATAATATAGAACCGAATATCGATTAGAATAAATAATAGGCCTTAAATTAAGTCATCATTGTTTTATTCAGGTCAAGGTCGTAAGTAAAAAAAAATACAAAATAAAAAGTATTCGATCTTTTTTTTACCTAAAAGAGTGGGGAGAAGGAATAGAAAAAATAGTCGATAGGTATCCTTGAGAGACCGGATATCGCTTGGAGGGATTTATACATTCCTTTGTACACGTCTAGTCAATTTGCAGTTCAAGTTTAAGTGCAAATTTAAAAGATTGAATATTATCAGTCAAAAACCTCATTATTTTAAGAAAAATACTATCTTAATAAGATTATCTTTTTATCAAAAATATATATATTGTGGGAACTCGAAAAAAAAGAATTATTTTATCATTTATCATTAATCTAAAATTAATTTCAAGAAATTTACATTATATCTCTTTTCTGGTAAATTTCGCAACAAATATTTTGCGATTATTCGATTATATCAAAAAATTAAAATAACATGAGGAAGAAGACATATAATTTGGAAAATAAATGTATCATAATAAAAATATTTTTTTACCATACCAAAAATATTTTTATTCTACGGATATTTTTTTATTATTATTACATAGGATTTCTTTAATTATTTTCGAGACCTTCGGGGATCGAACCCAGGATCTTCGGCCATTCCGTCGCACAGTGGGACAGAATCCCAAATAAGAAACTCCCAGATAAATTAAAATAAAAAAATTATCATCATCAGATGAAAAATCCTCGTTTGTAGCATCTGTAGAATATTCTGAAGTTTAACAACAAATTTGAAGCAGTGTATAAGAATACAAATAACATAGTCTACAAATTTACTCGATTCAAGTACAGGCGCATGGAATTTAGGCATGAAATTTGAGTTTTAAAAAAATGTTTCCATGTACGAAAGTTGAAACAATTATCCAAGGGAAAGAAAAAATTATTTATACATTTTTTAGTTGCGCTAAAATAACATTTTCTATTTTCTTTTTTTTTTACAAAAAACTGCAATAAAACTCGTAAGGCAGTTAATGGCAGCTGGATTTTGTTTTATTTTATAGTTAATAGTTTCACCTTTCATGTTCAGCATGTTAGATGAGAGAATTATGCAGAATTATTAAACTTTTTCAACGTAAAATTCAAGCAAGTTATTACCTTGAAACTATTTTCTATAAAAATATTTAGATTTTTAATAAACCAAAGTATATTCTACTTACTTTCAGGTTTTGTTTCCTCGTTACTTTCAGGTATTGGTTCCTCGTTACTTTCAGGTTTTGTTTCCTCGTTACTCTCACGAATTGGTTCCATTTTGTTAAAGATAGATAATTCGATGAACTCTTTGAAATTTTATGGCTCTTCAAATATATGCTTGCTTTTTATCCTGCGTGCGCACCTGATGATGCGCGATTTTGTATTCATTTTCAAAAGCAGGCATAAGGAACATGAATGACTCCAATACTAACGGATTTTGTCCCTTGGGGTATTTCTCTAGCCAACCCAACAATTAAAATTTTGACCAGCTTTTTGGGATTCTGCCCCACTGTATGGCGCATAGAAGTGCTACTTGGTTGATCGGGGGTCCTATGAGCTGGTGCAAAACCGATGCTGGACGTCCTGGATTCTATTCCCCGAGGACCATGAGACGTTTGGCCCACCAGCAAATAAACATACTAACAAATTTATTGTAATGAATAAAGAAAAGAGCGATTGCTATTGATTTCATTTATTAGTCACTTCAAGCCGACGTTTCGGTCAGATATACGACCATTCTCAGGGCTGAAGCGTGTCAAAAAAATTCCTCAAAAATCTAACCTTGACTCGCATAGACTTTGGTCCTTATTAAATGGCAATAAATAATTTATACAATTGCGCCATTTAACTTTTTGAGGAATTTTGTTGCCTGAGGATGGTCGTATATCTGACCGAAACGTCGGCTTGATGTTACTAATAAACGAAATAAACATAGCTGCAATCGCTCTTTTCTTTATTGCTTGTTACAAGATCTACTCCTCACTCTAAAACAAATTTGTTAATCTATATGTTATATGGTTTTTCGTCCCAAAATTAAAAAAAAAATTTAAATTTGTTGAATAGGATTTTTTTGTAACTATGGGGACAATTTGGGATTGAATGCCGAGTATTTTTAAAAAAATCAATTACTGAATATTCAAATAATACTTCTGAAATTTAACGAAGCTCAAACTGAACAACTGACAGGAGGATTATTTTTTTAATATTAATAATAGTTAAGCAAACAGGAAACCAAAGAGTTTCTGTATTCTAACATCCCTTTATTTAATAGATTTCTTGTATTTTGACCCGGAAATAAACCAGGAACTCACATAAAGAAGGCCATGAATGATCAAATCGGAAGTGTCTATTTTTTTTATATAGCTCTAGCCTACTCACATTAATAATAACAAAAAAAAAAGATGGCAGATAGAATGAAAAGGAAGTTGAAGGACGTCATTGATCTCCTCTCCTTCTCTTCGACCCTGAGTCTAGGAGAAATAGTCAAATTGATATGGGAATAATAATAATAATAATAATTCCAGACAAAATTAAAAAATCTCTTTAAATTTTTTATTCCTGAGAATCATATAAATAAAAAAATTTTAATTAATCTTTAGGGAAACTCAACTATTTATTAAAAATAAGATTGAGAGAATGGAATGCAAGTGAAGGTTATAATACAGGCTTCTATCTAATATAACTCAGTGGAGGTTTTACGTTACGTACAGGCGCGGAGGCGGACCCTGGATTAAGGAAACCTCCGAACCAAAAATCATCAGATTTTTTATTCTTTTTAAAGCAGCTGCATTAAAAATATTTTAATGCTAATTTTAATAAAATATTTTCGTCCTTAATTTCTAGGAAAACATACATAATATCGAATGATGTATTCTTTCACTAGGGGAAGGTGGTGAATGCGGCTCTAAAGAGCGGACCCCATATCGTTTACTGTCTCGACACCCCGGCACACCTCTAAAACCGCCACTGATATAACAAAATATAAACACCTGTAGGGGAGGGAGAATATCCTTTTTTTGATATATTTAAAATGAAAACATTTATATAGTTTAAAATCAAATAGAATTTTCTCTTTGGCAGAAATCAGAAATAAGCTTATTAATTAATTCATATATAAATTTTAGTAAAAAAAAACAAAAATAAATAGAAATTTCAAGTACTCTTGTGAATACTTAAGTTTGAAAAAAGAAGACTTTTAAGTGCATTTATAAATACATTATTTATTATACATATTTTTTTTTAAATAAATATTTATGAAATACCCTTTCCTTATGTGAACTATCATGATGAAATTTTGTTTATAGGTATGTGCTTTAAACCATTCCAATATTTTATAGATGTATAAAACGATTATTTCCTTTTTATAAAAGCGGTTTATTTTAATCGGTGTTTTTAAATTATTTTCAATAAAATATAATTTTTTTTTTTTTTAAATAATGCAAATATGATTGATCACAGCGTTCAAGGTGAAAAAGCCCTAGTAACCGAAATTTAACCTTGCTATTTGAATCTAATTAAAATTAGAATATATAATAATGTATTTTATATATTGACAAGCGAGATTGGTCTAAAACAACTTTTGAGTAACGGCAATTAAATAAAGAAAAACATACAACATATGTTTTTCGAAACATAAGTTGTTCAAAATGATGATTAAAACAATTTAAGTGTGTTATTTTTTCCTAAATTTGTTAGTTTGTAAGATATTTTGCTATTTCCGGTTTGACCTTCAAATGAATTTTCGCTTTATTTGATGCCTAGTTTTTTTTTTTTTTTTTTTTTTTTTGAATAAATGTGTATATTTCATATTTAAACTTTATTTGAAACTTAAATTCTTATCTTGATACTGTATATGAGGGGTTCAGAGCAAAAGTGAACCAAGTCCACTTTTTTACTCTTTTGAGAAAAAATAATTCAAAGTTAAAGTCTCTAATTCCTCTTAAAATATACAAACTTTATTTATTATACATTATCAGTAATCATTAAGAACTTAAATTATACTTTATTTAAGTACACATTTTAAATTTTATATTCAGATTTTTAGATTTTTTTTTTGGCATTATGGAACTGCTGCACTCTGGAGGATTAGTATTGAAATTCGGGCATGATTCATTTTTACGCCGAATAACTGCCATAATTTACTAGTCAAAAATCAAAAAGGGAAAAATAAGAAAATTGTTTACTTTTGGACTTAATCCACTTTTGCTTTGAACAACTCATATTGGGCTAGACGTAGGGTGTTGGGCTACTTTTGGGACTAAAAGCGCATTTCTCCAAAAATACAAAAAATAGAGATGTTTACAGACCAACAATGGAGTATTAAAAAAATTATTTTGAATCGTCTTTTCACAAGAAATATATATGTATTGTATAATTTTGAAAATTAAAGAAAATAAGTACAGCCATAGACCATAGTAATATATAGATAATTATAAAAAAATTCTAAGATGAGAACAGAATCTTTTATGACTCTCGTTATTTCTCTAATTACAAATTTAAAAATATTATTGAAAAATAATTTATCCTATAAGAATAGAATTACGCCAAGCCTGGGAACTTGTTAATAAAAATAAATTTATCTAAACATCTAAATGGCCAAATGATTATTTCCTTAGTTTTTTATTTTTATGCCAAGAACTTGACTCAGAATATCTAATTTTGAAAATAATTTAGGTCGTTATATAAAAATACCGATGAAAAAAAAAATCTCACGTAAGCCAAATGACTTCCTCTATCAACCACCTGTTAATTCGAAATTTGTTTTGGTTTAGAATATAAAAAACAATGTAATATAATATTTAAACAATCTTATATGGAAATTAAATAATAGCTTGAAGGTAGAAAAATATTGAGGGAGGGGGAAAAATTTATCGATTATCGTTCACTCCATTCGGATCCTAGACAGTCCGATGAATTTATTTAAATCATTTGGATACCAAATAGTATAAATAGTATAAATGCCTGGGACACCTTAATATATATGGTATCTAAATAATGTGTAACGTTAGAGTCTATATGGCCTAAGATGCCGAAAGACCAAAAAAAAAAAAAAATCCTAACCAACATAAATGTAAACATCAACATTAAACACTACAATAGGCCTATTACTTTTTGTTACCGTTATTTATATAATACATTGTTAATAGGAGAATTAAATTGTTGTTTGTTGAGATTGTCTAATAATGTCAACCGACTATCTTGTCACTACCATCTGTAATATTTGACACTTTTACTGTCCCGAGGAAGAGCGCGACGGGCGCTCGAAACGTCGACAGAATAAATTTGTTTTTTATTTTCCTTGGCTGACTATAATAAATAATAACGTTTCGGGGATGTTTTATTAAATCAAGCTTAGGGTGATGCTTAAAAGGCCAAAAAAATTTTTTTTTTATTTTTGCTGAAGGAGGTTGTAAGAGAATCTTATGCAATTTTGATTGAGAAGTTTACTCCTTAATGGATATTGCTATTGATTAATTTACTCAAACTAAAGTTATTTAGTTCGTGCCCAACTCTAATGACCAAAGCCCAAAAAAAAAAAAAAAAAAATGTTTTTATCCCATTTTAATTTATGATAGAATACTAATTAGTTGATTAAAATTCCTATATTTAAAACAAAAGAAAGCTGAATGAAGAATAAAAAATTCATTATTATTAATAATATTTATTCTTCTTTATTTTTGTTGAATGGACCACCTGTAAGTGAAATAAATATTTTCTATTTCTTTTTTCTATATTGGCAAAAAATTTAGTATTCATAACCGACATGTTGCATGCACGATTTGTTTATAGCCAAGTGTGAGACTTGTCCATATATAGCCAGTTTGTTTGCTGCTGAAGGGAATAGGCGTTTCAAGTTGTGAAGCTGCTTGACACAGTTTAACATAAATACATTCGAAAGTACACGACTAGGCATTAAAATACTCCTACACTCGTAAACAGGGCTCCGTCACTGATTCTCAAAGCTTTCATCTACAATTCAATTTCATTTGGTCCATAGATATTTGTCTCCTGGCAAAGCAACTTTCTTAATCAAATCGATCTTGATTTTTCTTTTTTCTCTACATAACATATTAATTTGCATGTTTATTTTTAGTGAGAGATAGATTACATACATCAGTCATCTTCATTTATATTACTATAGATTAGATAGGCTGCTTTGATTTAATAGAAAATAATACCTTTTGATTTTTTACTTTCTCTTATCTATATGTATATTAACATATACATAAATATATATATAGGGGAGAGAGAAAAAGTATTGGATTCATGTCAAAATTCGATGTTGAGATTTTGATGGATCTTCACGTTTTGAGGTCCCCTGAATCCAAAAAAGTGGTTTTCGCGACATGGTTTGTCTGTCTGTGTGTCTTTCTGGGTTCAATTTTAAGCATGAAGGAATTGAGCAGGCTGAAATTTTATATACTATATATGTTAAACACCCCCCGGGAGCGTGAAAATAAGCTTTTAATCAAAATCGACCAAAGAGGCCTACTAGTACTTTACTGATGCACTTTTTCAGTTTTTTTTCGATTTTCTCAAAATTCGCTCCAACGATTTTTAAAGTGAAACTTTTATTTTATCCCTCAAATTTTTTCGCTCTTCTATCAGCATGTCGCGTTACAGGCCGTGACGTCAAAGGCCGTGATGACAAAATAACGGAAGTTGAAATTTAATATACCAGGTATATGACGAATTATAAAAAAATAAATATGAGATTTAATTAATTATTCAATTTTTAAATTGATAAAATATAAATTTTAAAATAATTTAAAATGATTCAAATCTTCAATTACTAAATAAATATTGTTCTCAGTTTTTAACATGCGTCTATTGATTTCCCATTTCCCAATTATTAAGTTAAGATTAAAATCGCGATTTTAATACCCTTAATTGAATATTTTTCTGAAAATTTTCAGTAAAACGCCTACAATCCGAAAAAAAAGTTTAACTTGCATCGTGGTTTCATAAAACCACACAATGATTTTTTTAAATTCAAAAATCAATTATTTTTTAGATTCTCTTTAAAATGTATATTCTCATTTTGTCATTGAAATCTTCTGAAGACCACTTTACTCTTGTTCTTCATAGGAAAGATAGTAGAAATGGTTGCCAAGGTAACAAAATATAAATATTGGGGGGGGGGGGGAGGGGGGGGAGGGAAGAAAAGGAAAAAAAAAAAAAAAAAAAAATTCTAATAATACCAAAATTAAATATTTTCCCATACTTTTTTTTTCTCATTCACACTCACACTCACACACACATTCACACAGTCTTTTCGGCAACTTAGGCCATTTAAGACTTTGACGATAACCGTTATATTAATAATATATATATTTGGGTTCCAGGCATTTCTATTTAAGTCATTTGGTATCCAAATGCCTTAAATAAAATCATCGGACTGCCTGGGGTCCGAACCCGCGACGTTCGGTATAGAAGGTAGGCACGCTACCAACTACTCCAAGCCCCGTGGGCCTACTTTTTTTAAATATCAATTTTTTTTTTTTTAATAATTTATTTCAAACAATGAAATATTTTTTATTAATGTGAGTGATTGTTGAGGCTAAATTTTCGATCACACCCCGCCCTCCCCTCCACCCACGCTCCTTCCCTCCCTACCTTCTCCTCGGCGCTTGCTCGTCTCTCCCCTTACACCCCGCCCGGCAGATGAGCTTTGGACGCCGACGCTGGCTCAATCAAATATTCCACGTCCCTCGCCCCCTCCACTTACAAATCATTGAGGTAATTCATTTCATTTTATTTTCAACATTTAAATGGAATATAAGATTTTAATTTGATTAAGTTTTAAATCATTCATATGTAAATAATAAAATACTTTTCGTGTCATATGAGTTAATTTCTTATTCCATTTAAATATTCTTTATTATTCATTATTAATTAGATTTAGAATCATCAAAGATTTCAAAAAATAGAAGGAAATGTTTATTAATTAAAATTACACGATAATTTTTAAGTGTATCTTTGTCTCTGTTGATTTTACAACGCTTTAACGACTTTTTTAAATTTCTTCCCATTTTAATTCTCTTTGCAAAGTGAATGTTCTTTGTAATTCATAAGTGCCAGTTGGAGGAACACAGGGGAAAGGGGGGGGGGGGGCATTTCTCCCTCCCCTTCTAACTCAAATAAGTTCAAATGGAAATCCAATAGTTTTTTGGACTACACTAAAAATTATCAATAAATAAATCATTCTAAAAGTAAAAGGAAAATCGATATTTATTAAAATATATTTTCTTCTCATTTAATACATGTAGAAATTTTGTTCACATTAGGCTACATATAGTCTTATAAAACACATGTTTTCATTAATATTTTAATATTTACTAGCTGTTCGGCCAGCCTTCGGCGGCCCACATAGTAAATAATATATTACATGACAATTTTTTTTTCTTAATTAATAAATCTTATCTAACCATCTTATTTCAAATATGTTTCACCCAGGCCAAAAATATATTATTTTATTTTTATTAGATGAATCAAAGTAAATGACTTTTTTTCGACCCAAGTTATTTTAATATTATTTGTCGACATTTCGGGGAATAAACATCACCCATCTTTAGGACAAAGGTGTTAAAAAATTCTTAAATCTGCCTCTTTCGTAAGAATGTTAGTATATTTTAGAATATTTTAGAATATTATCTCTTGAAACTAACCCAGTCAATATATCGTTTGACTGAGTAAATTTGCGAGATGACTGTTTGACTCCACGCTTTCGCGGCAGGCTGCAGGCTGTCCTGGTTCGACTCCTGGGGGCGCAATTTTTGTCCAATCAAACACAAACTCATCGCGCAAATTTACTATTATTACTATTATTGTAAATACATATAACTGAAATCGTTCAAGGAAAATAGATTTAAAAAGATCTTATGTCTTCAAGAGCATCTTTTTTTATTATTTTTTTATATTTTTTCTATTTTCTTTTTTGCATTTTCTAAAGATTATATTTTTTTTTTAGATCCAATCTGACATTCTGAAAATACTGAGGCTATCTCCGAGCTACTACGGGTTTATCTACGAGCTACTTCGTGTTCTACTGCATTTGAAGCCGCCCCGAGATCATTTACGAGCTACTTCGATATCATTTGAAAGCCACTACGGGGACATCTTCGAGCTACGAGGATCATCCTCATGCCTCTACAGGACCATTTTTTAAAGTAAAGTAAGACCAGCGTTTATTTTAAAGGAAACTCAGATCATCATACTTTACAATTTTACATAGATTTGAGCATTTGTTAAATTTTTCAGACAATTAAAGATAAGTAGTTTTGGTTTATGGAAATTTCTAAATAATTAAGGGTACTTTCAAGATTATGATTTTATATTGATATATTTTCAACCATTATCAATTTGTTTTATTATATCAAATTTGTAATAAAAAAAAATATTATTCAAAAATCTAGATCAACTTTAAACTTCCCTTTGTTGCTTAGGAATTTTTCCAATATAAATTTTCTACATAAATTTATTTATCTTTAGAAAATTTTAAATTGTTCAAACTTAATGTGAAATTGTAATAGATTTATTCAATAATATGGCCTCAAAATTGAATCGGCTATTTTCATAAAAAAAAATCAATTACAAAATGAATCTTTCAAAAATTCAAAGATAAATAAATGATTGAATCCAAAACATTAATTATAAATATAAAATAAAAGTAATATTCAATTCTATTCTGAAATTTAAAAAAAATTTATTTAGATAGAGTTAGTATAGGTTATTCAAATAGCCATTAAACAAAAAAATCATATAGGTAGGCAGGTAGTGTTCCCAATGTTTTTTCTTTTGCATTTGTCTTAAATATTATATTGACTGATATTTTATTGTAAAGGGCATTGTTCCGCTATTTCATACAAAGGCCCTATCTTATTAACAGAGTGAGTATATTTTAGCAAAATTTATCACATTTCTATATTAAAGACTTTCTCAATTGCAATTGTACATTGTGATGTTGTTATTTTATCTTCCATAAAAAAAAAACAATATTATTGTAATAATAAATAAATAAATAAAAACTAAAACGAAATTTATTTATATAAAAAAGCAACATCAAGTGATATAATTGCAATACGCGATGATTGGGAACACTCTACTATATAGGTTAGATTAAATTTTCATTTCTAAATTTTTGATTTTTATTTAAATTTAATTACTCTTCTGATTGTGTTCACAAATTTTTTAAAATTCATTTGTTTTTTTTTTTAAGAAATGAAAATTAACCTATATATTCCTCTCTCAACACACATAGGCCCTTCTTGTCCCCCTTCTCTCTTCTAGACTAGGTCACCTGCACTCCTGATGGACTGACTACTTGCTCACTCGGATCTTCACGACGTGTAACATGGTGTGTACTTGCCCGATTGCCGTTCCGGCAATCCGTTAGATGACAGGCATATAGAAAGGGTGGGTTTTTAGCTTTAGGGCTTCTCTTCCAGAATTCTTCGAGCGATTCGATGGATGGATAGATGAATGGATGGAGAATATATATAGAGGTACTGTCTTACCCCTCTTCCCATATTAGGTGTAGATATATAAATAGATTAGATTAGTTACAAATCATTAAAAACAAAATAAATCCAATATTTCAAAATATAATAAACACAAAATAATTCAAATAATATTTTAAATCTTAATCTGAGTTTCCTCTCTATTTTTATTTTTAATTTGGTAATAAGGATGTAGCTAAGATATTTTCTTAGAAGCAAAAAAAAAAAAAAAATAACAATTCATAAAACATTAATAAAATAAAAAAAAAAAACTAAATTTTACAAAAATATTTTTTAACTTTTTAATTAAATTTTAAAAAAATACTATTTTAATTTTTAATTTACGTCCAGTTTCATAACCGCCTTTGGTATTTTAATAATTTTTTTGGTTGAAATTTTATTTTGTAATTATAATGTAGAAACACTGCAAAAGGGCTTTTACGATTATGATGTTCAAAGTATATTTCAATTAAAAATAAATGGTTAAAATAAATGAGAAATTATGAAACTGGACTTTGTTTATATATATTATACTATATTTATTTATATATTTCATTTTAACTTGAATGAGCCCTTCTCTTAGCTACACCCCTATCTGACGGATCCTTTTTTTTTTTAATTCACGCTCTTTTTAAAACTTATTTTTCTTTTCATTCATTTACACAGTTTGGTTTTATTTATATAAAATACATCATTTCGAGTCCTCATTCGATTACCTTTTTCACGTGCAATTTAGGTTACCAAATTATTAAGATGATTTGTCTATAAATTATACTTGAAAAGGACAATAGAATGAGTAACCGAAACGATTCTTATATAAATATAAATCTTATTCAAAAATGAATTAATTTAATTTCAAATCAGATATAAAATTTTAATCGCAAACACTTTGGATCCGCCTTTGCCTTAATAGAATAATTACTCAAAAGCACATAAAAAATATAAAATTTCAATATTCATTTTAACTTTTTTGTCAAAATTAAAGTTAATTGCTTTTAAAGTCAAAAGGAGGAAAAAAATAAATTACCATTAAATTATTAGTATACCTGGTATATATATATATATATAATATACATATATTAGTAATAATTATAACATTTTTCATTCAATTGGAATATTTTATTCTGCTTTTGAAATACATAAGTTGTATTTTATTAGATTTAAGAGATACATATTCTTTTGTAAACACTTTTTGTAAACAAGAGCTCTCTCGGATCTCCTTTCGCTAGAAATTCGCTCTCTGTCTCTCTCTCGTTATCCCCGTTAGGTACTATAGTCTAGAGTTTGGAGTAAAGAGAAGTTCTTGTATTTTTTTTTTTTTTTTTTTTTTTTTTTTTTTTTTTTTTTTTTTTTTTTATGAAGAAACTCAAAAATTGAAACTTGTCATGTTTCATTGGAATCTTGAATCTGATCATATTGATACCGAACAGCAAGGGAATATAAAGATTCCTCTTGTGGAGAGTAATAACACACTTCGATTAATGACTAATAGAATTAGGCAGGTATTTCTTCATCAGTACTCAGTTCAGTTCGTATCTTTGTGCTAAGAGGATAATTCCAATGAAAATACAACAAGTTTCTTCTATTCGGACAAAATTTTTTATTATTCAAAATTTAAAACATTTTTTCTCTCTTATAGTTAGATTAGGCAATGATAGTTGGTGAGGGGGATCACTCTCCTTGGGCGCAAAATATTTTAGCTTAGGTCCTTTTAGCTCAATTTAATATGAATGATTTTTATTTGAATTTGGGAGAGTGGTCACACTTAATGAATCTTTTTATTTGCAATTTTGCAATTTTATTATTTTTTGTGATTGCATTTAATGCGAAGAATAAAAAGCGAAAGTAAAAAATTGAGCGCGAAGCACATTCTTCTTCTCTCTTTGAAGACCAAGAAGATTTTTTCTCTATTTGAAGACCAAGAAGATCTTTAATCTAGATGTATTCCTCCTTCATAAGAAGATAATGATCTCAAGAATAGTGTGTGAATTTACTATAATGTATTGATTTTGTAAAAATTATTATAAAATAATAAATTTGTTCCTTTTCTCCCTTGCCACCCTTGAGAGACAACTCGTATTCATAAATAATTCGACAAAAAGGAAATTATTTTGAATACGAGTTTTATTTAATCGTTGTGAGATTTTTTTTGTTTAAATATTAGATTTCTTACCAAAACGAGGCCGAGAGGATCGTTCCAGGGAATTATAATCAACAGTACGAGCATCTTCATGAAAAAGTAATTATTTTTAATTTATATGCTTTTTTTAAATACGTATACAGACCAGAACTGCTGGAAGGTAGGCAATCCAAATGACCAATTCACTAATGAATTTTTCTATTTTACGCCAAAGTTTCTAAAAACTAACAATCTCAGTTATTAATTTAATAAGTTCATATAAAAAATTAGTAAGTTTGGATGGCCTATCATCCAGCAAGTAGACCCTGGTTCGAGCCCAGGAGGCTCCAATTTTTTGATTATATATAGGCCAAATGGTTGGTGCTTGACAATCTCCTTTGACTTTCTATGAAAACCATCCTCTATTTGAAATTCCATTGTTAACTATCTAATAGGAATTTATTTTTTATTAGGATGTTTCAATTTGTTTATAAAATAGTTGGTATGTCTTGTCTAATATATTATATACATTGAAGCTATTACGTATTTAGATTAAAAAATTATCTAACCAAAATATAAATATTTTTTTTTTTTTTTATAATTTTGAATAGCGTGGGAAAAATACTTCAACTTAACGAGTGAGACTAACAATATATATTTAAATGACGTGAGTTATAATATTTGTTTAAAGTTTTCCTCTTTGTTACTATTCTACCTTGGAGGAAAACGTGTTGAGTGAGTTTTGTAATAAAGATATTTTACGCTTATGTATTCTGATTAAGAAAAAATATTTGCTAATCTTTATATGTACAGCCTTTTGATTTTTGTTAGGTTGGTCAAAAATAAAATTTACATGAATGCGAAATAAAATTAAAAAAAAAAAGATCTATACTCTTACATACTTGTAGTTTTATAAATTCATTACATTTATTAATGTTGTGTAATTAATCAAACATTTTTTTTTTTTTTAGGATGGCATTGCTGAGCGTTTAATTTTGGATATTCTTACCTTATATGGGTAAGTTTTTTTTTTTTTTTTTTAATTAATTTATTTTTTTATGATTCAAACGCTAATATATTGTGTTTACATCAAGAAATGTTTGGGACCTTGAATCACTTCCTATATTCCTCCCTAGTATTTTACAAATATGTTCTAAAGAAAAAGAAAGAAAATTGTTTTGATGAATATTACATTCTTCTGAACTCCCACTTATTCTGGTATAATTGAATTTCTTGAGAATAATATTCATTCAGTGATTTAGTATAAATATTTATTATAAAAAAAATCTCGACATCGAATTTTTGACATAATCGCAATACTTTCTTTCTCTATATATTTCATATATAGAAGTAAGAGAAAGTAAAAATAGCTGTCTTTCTACTCAATTAATTGTAAGTACATAAAGATATTTATGAACATGAATATTAAAAAAAAAATAATTAATTGACGTTAAGCTCATTTTTTGTTTTAAATTTTAATTAAAATCAATATTTTATGTTATGCAATATTCTTCTATTAATTTTTGCGAGTATCCTCCTGGGTCTATATATAACTCCCAAAAGAGCTTTAATGGTGTGGCAAAAAGCGGTCATTATTTTTGTTTGAAATTAAATAAAATTAAATACGTCGTTACATTGCATAAGAACGGAATTTTTTTATTCTAACTTGAAAATTTTATAAAATTTAATTTATATGAATATTGGTATGTATTATTTTATACTTTCAATAGGCAACCATCTCTTTTGCTCAGGGTCCACGTCGGTCACATCTTGTGGGTACGTGGATGGCGACCACGAGCTGCCCGAGCTGGGCAGGCAGTCCTTCAGTTCTTTTAATGTCTATCTCTTCCTTCCTCTTTTCAAAGGGCGTCAGACCGCGCGACGGGCCGGCCTCTAAGAGCGTATGATAGGGGTTGGTGGGAAAGAGTGAGGTCCGTCGACCCCGCATCGCGGGACAGGGCGAGGAGAGAAGAAGAATATAGGCAACCTATCTCTTATGTGTGCAGAGGAATCCCGATATTTACTTGAGCTCTAAAAGCTAATGAAAAAATCTGGTGTGTCTGGTCGCACAGCACACATCTTTCTCTTACCCTTCCGAAAGAGAAAGTTGTGTACCGTGCTTGTCACACCATATTTTTTGTGTCGAGATATATTTAGTTGCCCTTAGCACTTAAGTTCCAAACTTGACCACGGGATTTATAGATGGCGCTGAGCTACGAATGCTTCCACATCAGTAAAATGTACTTCAAACAATTTTCACGAAAAATTTCACTGATATACTTTTTAAAGAGCATCTAAAAAAAAAAAATAGTTGATTTATGAATTTTAATGAAAATCGTTGGAATGAATTTTGAGAAAAAAAAAAAAAAAAAAAAAAAAAAAAACTGAAAAAGTAGTTCAGTAAAGTACTACAGCCACTACAACTCAACAACTACTCCGAAGATGGCCTTAACCAAGGCCGAAACGTTAGCTGTTGTAAATATATTTTTAAAGAAAAAGTCCTCACTGCATTTTTTTTTCTGTTTTATATTCCTGATTAAAATTCTACCAGCCATAAAATATCCTTGTAATAATTTTTTCTTGTTCAGCAATCAAAGACCGGACTCTGCTGCATTTATTAGATTTTTTGTCTACTAACAGTAAGTTGCTAAACAAAAATAGCTTTTCCAAATTTTACTTTCTTCCTTTCTTTCAAAACATCTGTTTTATTTCTTAAATGAAAACCAACTACGAAACGCCCAAATGATCCGCCTACTCGCTTCATTGACGACATAATAATGAAATATATTTGTTTTCGCTTTAAGAAAATAATAAGAATAATTTACCGAATGCTCATAAAATATATTATTTTAATATATAAATCAAAAAAAAAAGATTAACTGCTTAAAGGAGACGTGCGCATTAAAAAAAATCTAAGTTTAGAGCTGATGAATAAAAAATTGCTTATTAAAATTGGTCCACTGGTTTCGAAGTATATATTTTGCAATTTAATAGAAGTGATTAAGTATTAATTGAAAAGAGATAATGATTTTTTTAATTAAACATAAAAAAAGTTAAATGATGCAGAAAATAATTATAAAAAAGTGAACAATTTTCTAAGTTTCTAGAAAATTTTTTAAAATAAATAAATAAATAAATTCTTTTGATATAAAATCTCGTAAATTTAGTAGCACTTGAGAGAAGGTCAATTTTCCCCCCATTTCAATATTTCACAATTCGACTCAGATGGGTATTTTAAGAGATTCATTGGTCCCATTGCCGACCAAGGTAGAATGATGTGTCGCTTGGCTGGCTTCAGGCCAGATTTCGACAGATAGGTTAGTGAACAATCCTCCTTGGACAATTTATTTTTTAGGGAGCAAGAAAGGTTTGATTAAGATTTCTCAGTAATTTTCATTAAAATTGGAGTTGGGAAGAATAAAACCAGCGTTGTCGAACACCTTTACACCTTTATTCAGGCAGACGTTTCGGTAACCATAACGGTTGCCATCTTCAGTGCCAATGAAACGTCTGCCTGAATAAAGGTGTAAGGTGTTCGACAACGCTGGTTTTATTCTTCCCAACTCCAATCTCACATACCCAGCATACAACTTAATTTACATTTTCATTAAAATATCATAAAATGGAATTTAATAAAAGTTATAGATGAAATATTTCCAAAAAGCACATTAGATTAGAAAGAAAAAAGCTAAGAAGTCAACTGATCAAAATTTCCAGTAAAATAAAATTCAGATAAAATTTCAGCCTTAAAGAGCCTCTCCACCGGCCTTTTTTTTCATAAATTAAGGATGGAAACATCGACTCTGACTTTAGTCAAAAATTGATCTTTTACTTTTTTTTTTTTGAATGGGTGCATAAGGTCCGAAGACCTATAATGACCAGTGGTCACATATAGCCAGGAAGAAAATAAAAACAAAAGAAGAAGCATAAAAGGGGAACTCAACTGCGAGAACTGAGAAGATGCCTGTTGAGATTAGACTTGAAAGTCTGAAGATTGTAGGTTTTGGGGAAGATAGAAGCATGGAGGTTGTTCCAATCATGGAAGGTCAAGGAGACAAAGGAAGATTGGAATTGACTAGTTCTGTAAGTCGTGATCTGAACAGAATAGGGATGTTGGGACGATGCCTGTCTTGTGTTCCGTGTATATGTTGCATTGGGTGGGATAATTGGTTTTAATTCGGCATTGACCATGGTAATATCTGGAGAAGAGATAGAGTGCAGACACTCTTCTTCTAAGATCTAGTGACTATAGGGATGAGGGTAGAATCACTATCAGTCTAATTGCAATTACTGAAAATAATCGACTTTTAAGAATCGAGTTGAAACTCTTTCAAGTCGATTAGAATCGATTCTCACTGAACGACTTCGACTTTTTTCTTACAATACTTAGTATCCGATGGTAATATAGTTTGTAACGTTTTCATTTATTGATTTTCATCTTTCTTTTAAAACCTACACATAACACGCTTTCTAAGGTCGGTTAGTGAAGATATGTGGTATTTACTCAGTATCTCCTAAGCACAAGTTATAGAGTTTTTAAAAAGTCGACTTTCAGAAATGATTAATCGATTCCGAGAATCAAAAAATATCAAGTCGATTCGAAAATCGACTTTTCGAGCGCCTTTTCCATCCTTATCATAAATATTTTATAAAATGGAAATTTATTTAATTGTAGTAAGGATTTAATTGGTTAAGTACATGGATAGTATTTTTTTATGCTTCCTTTAACCTATTGATTAATCCCATCTCGATTATCAATTTTATGGAATAATATTATTCTCACATTTTATAGTGAATTTAAGATTCTTTTAGGTATTAGAAATCTGATCAACCCAGGCTGGCTTCTAATTTTTGTTTGGTACAGTTCTACCTTCTGATATTTTTTTAAAAAAAGTATAAAAATAAAATTAAATTTATAAATAAAAGTGAAATTTTACGATAATGTCTGATAGAATAAATTTAGTAACCAATGCCAAAAAACAAAATACTAACTATTCCACTTTCTTTTTCCTCCCCCAAATTTCGGCGTATTTTTTCTAGAAATTAAAAGAATGAATGAATGATTATGCAAATTGATTGCATCCCAGGGGGGTGGGACCTGAAATGCATCCTGTGCCTTGCAAGGGGCCGTTTGCAAGGTTGCCGTCAATGTCCTTGATGTTGGTTGCGACTAAAAATAGAAACATCGCGGCGCCGTCGTGGAGCAAAAGCAAAATAAAAAAAAAGATCCCCGCCTCCTTTCCCCTTCCATTGGCGATTTCAAATGAGAGAAAAAACAACAACACCATGTCGAGAGATAAACAACTGTTTCGCCTACTCATCGTCAAAATTCACCTGAGCTGATTCAACTTTCCTTTTGAAGGTATTTCTTGCTTGGGCCTATCTCCTCGTTCGCCTCTCTCTCTCATTTACTAATATAAAATTTATTTAAATTAATATAAAAAAAAGGTCCCTGAACTCCTCTCACAAACGAGTTTTTTTTGGCGTCTAGAAATATTTCTTTTTTTGGACTTGTTAATTCTAAATATGGCAAATTCTTAATTGGGAAAAATTGTATATAAATAGCGATTTATACTACTATTAGTACAAATTCAGTATAAATACTAATGAAATAAGTTTTTTCTTCTTTAAACAAAACTCATTTTAAAATTGAAAGAAAATTTATTTTTTATTTTTAATCTTTAATAAGTATTAATTTTCAATAAATGTCGTGAATATTCTAAGTTAATTGACTATCATTTATTTTAGTAATAAATTATCATAATCCTTATCTACTTTTTCTTATTTAATCTTTTATATCTATTATAATCATTTTTTTTTCAATTAAAATTGTAATTAAATTCATACACGTGCTTGGGATACAAAATATGAGTATAAGCTTATACCTTTTATAAATATTTATTATTAAACATTGTAGAGATTCGAATAAAAGATCTTTATTGTATTGTATAATATAAAATTTAATAAAGAGGCCCAGAGAATAATTTCAAAAGATTTGAGTGGCAATTCTCCCATTCATTCTCAAATAAAAATTGAAGAATGATAAAGTTAATTATTAATTCCGATATATTGTATCACATGTGGTAAAGCCCGCCGAAGGCGAGCAATTGCAAATTTTTAAAGTTTTAAATTTCCCTCCATAACTCCACTTCCTGTAAATCTGGCCAATCCGCGAGAGAAGAGGCACATAACTACAAAAATGAAAAATCATTACTACGTCACTAATGCTCCTTGGTCGGGCTTATACTTTATATATATATTAAAATTCTTAAGATCCAAAACATAAAAATTCATTCTGAATTAGTAATACATTACGTTTTATCAGAAAAGAAATATGATAAACGAGTAAGAGTTTTTTAGTTCTATTGTTCATTTCTTAATTTTTCGCTTCTATTTTCTTAGAAAATTATATCTAACTTCTTTTCATATATTACAAGAGTGAAGACGGACTTAAATGATTCAAAAGAATTTGAGTTAAAATACCAAACTACATATCTGTAGAAGAGATAACAATCAGACTTTTTCGCCTCAAACGTATCTGATTGCAATACTTTCTTCTTGAATGAAACTGGTCTGGTAAAAAGTTTATTGTGTGAAAGAAAAGTAAAGGAAACATTAATGGTAATTGCAAACCCACGAAGTTGAATACCTATTGCCCCACATGAATAATTATGGGTTCGCTGAGTGGGAAGACGAGTCGAGGTTTTGAGTGGGTTGATTTCTTGGTTGCTTGCCCTCCACAAGGACGACGATAAAAAGAAGGAGAAAAAATGGATCGAGTTCCTCTCACCCACCAAGGAAGGACAATAAATGGCATTTCCGTTCATCTATAATTCGTTAAAATTATCATTCTTTCGAAAAGAAGACTACAAAAATAAGGAAACAAGTTGGATAAGTTCTCTCATGAATTTTTTTTTATTATTCGCCAAATTTGGAGAAAATTTTTCAATATAATAATAGGGGAATGAAGGATGACATATCGGGAGTAGAGGTGTTCAATTATGGGAAAAAATAATCGATTATCGATTATAAAAAATAATTGATTAATCGATTATCGATTATTAAAAATAATAATAATAATAATATAATTATTATTATAATAATTATTTTCCCCAGCTTGTCTCAAATCAGTCCATTTTTTTTTCTAAATCCATTTCATTCGACCTTTTCTTTTTGTAAATTTTCTCCTTCTAAAATTCTTAATTTCATGTTAAAAAAACTAAATTCATATGAAGTAAGGTTTATTGGGATTCCAATTAATTAAAAAAAATTTACTTTAATTTTGGATTGTATTTTGAATTTTGTATGAAATGTTTACCTAAAATTCCTATGAAAAATGTTAAGAATTCGGTTTAAAATGTCTAAATGTTTTAGTTTTTTTTTTTTTAGCATCAACCTTTTAACCTTTTAAAATTTTTTTTTTGTGATTAAATTTGAATATAAGTTCCATAAGTTGTACTATTGTTTGCCACCAATACATATGGATGGCAAAATAAATGTATAATTTAATCAAGAAATTATTTAATATTTTAATTTCGTTTGACCTGTTGTTGATTTTCGAAATTTTATTTACTTTTTGAGCTTGGAAATATTTCGAGATAAATTTACAATAATATCTCATCTCTCTCAGACATCATAGGCGCTTTTATTTTGAGTTATCTTGCAGATAATAAGTTTTTGTCCAAAAAAGAAAACACAAGTTTCTTTTATTTAATGAATCCAATACTTTCTCTCTCTCTCTATATATATATATATATATATTACATATATACATAGGTAAGAGAAAGTAAAAGTAATAAAAATTTACTGACATCTGTTTTTCATGCCGCTGGACAAAGGAGCAGAAGAAATCCCAGACCTAGGTAACTCTTAGTCACCATATGGTCACAAGATGTTAACTTCAAATACTACACTTATAATTTTTAATTAAAAAAAAAATATATAGACCTATATTTATTTTTACAAACAAAATATAAAAAATAAAAATTATATGAGAAAATATCCCCCCCCCCCTCCTCCAGTCTGAATTCATAACGAAATTTGTAATAAGTTATTTTAAGTTAAAATTTACAATAATTCAATCTTCAATCAATCAGAAAAAAAAGAAATTAACTCTAACAATTTGTTTGTTCTTTTTCTTCTGTTATTCAAACTATTTCTGCTTTGATAACCTTCATTAAAATATATTTCTGTCTTTAATCTTCTAAAATATTTCAACACTATTTCTTTAAGCACTAGATAAATAAAAAAAAAACCTACTTCGATTTTAATGGTATCAGTGATGAATGAAAGTGTGAGGAATATATTTAGCCAAGAAATCAAATAAAACTTTCTAATTTATTGTCTAAATATACGTAGAGTAGCCTTCATCAAGAATAATTAATTAGCAGATAATGTGTTATAATTATTTTCTATTAGCTTATTAGTTCTGATTAAAGAGATAATGAGTAAAGGCAGAAATTTTGATAAGTTTTAATAGAAAGTTTAATTTCATCTTCTGCATCCGAAAAACTTTCATTTTTATAAATTTACTTTTATATCATAGGTCAATAGTATTATTTCCTGTTTATGCATTTCACTAATAATACTCTCAAAATTATGACTGTCTGGCTTTTTATATGAAAATTTTAATCCGTTAATATAAGGGTAGTTTATGGCTGGTGAAATTTATATCAGGAATGAAAGTTAGAAGAAAACATAATTTTTTCTTTAAAAAATATATTTTAACAGCTGACGTTTCGGCTTTGGTCAAAGCCACTCTCGGAGCTGTTAGTAGTAGATGATGACCACTAACAGCTCCGAGGATGGCTTTGACCAAAGCCGAAACGTCAGCTGTTAAAATATATTTTTTAAAGAAAAAATTCTGGCTTTTAATATATCTTTAATTTTACTATAATGTCGGAAACTAAAAATCGACGCAAAAAAATATGGACAAGCATAGAACACAAATTTCAATTACAGTACTAAACGTAAGAGAAAGTTGTGTGCTACGCAATCAGTCACACCAGATTTTTTTATGTTATATCCATATACTAAACACTAAATTTTATCTGCTCTCTCCAATTGTCTACTCTTGTGAATTAATTAGTAAATAACCACAGATATTAAAGTAGAAATAGTAAAAAATAAAGTGTCACAATTACAATTTGTGTTCATCTATCAAAATCCCTGGCAGCTCTACAAGAGCGGAATCTCTAAATTTTATATGATTTGCTTGATAAAAAAATGAACGACGAAATCATTTCATTTATCTTTTATTATAATTATTTAATAATTAATAAAATTTCTTATTCATGACTCTTAGTATTGATGAAATAAAATAAAAGAGTTCAAGGCCAATATTTTTGATCATGTTTATTAGTGGATGATTAACAAAGAACATGAATGATTTTTCAATGACGAATGATTGGATGAAATAAATGGCAATTGCACATGCCAAATGAACACGGGATAAGAGGATGTTAGATTTAAAAAAAAATTTATTAATATTTTCGATATTAATAAAATATATTTGGATTATTTACTTCAATCTAATAAAAAAAACAAGATTATTTAAAAATGATTGAATTGTTAATTAAATCTTTTTAATTTTATATATTTATTTTTCTCAGCTGAAAATAACGCAATGCGCACTTGGGAAAAATTAATGTGTCAGTGTGTTTGAGATTGACGCAAAAACAGCTGATCGAATTAAGATGAAACTTTATAAGCGTTTATTTATGACTTTGAATATTAAAAAAAAAAAATTAAATTTTTTTACAAATGAGTTTTTCTAATCAAAATAATTTTTGTGTTTTTTAAAATTCAGACATATAATTTAATTTATTTATAGTTATCAAGTATTCGTATTCGCCATCGGGATGCTTCAATACGCTTTTAAAAGAGAGAATCCATTCATGATAAAAAAAATTGAATATTTTATTCTATCGATGTAATTAATAATTTTTTCCTCTTATGATCTAAAGCCATAACTATAGTATGATTAACTACATCTCGTTTTTTTAATTAGTTCATATCTCTTTAATTTCTAAGTATTTTATTAACGAACCGTGAAAATTAAATTAATTTAATTTTAGGATTTGCTCTGGTTGTCTTTGTGATTTTTTTCAACTTTTCGCCATTTGTTTCGCCATTTGTCAGTGGTAAAGTTACCTAAGCCATAGATATTCCAAACGCAAATAAGTTTCAAGTCTAACCATTTAATTTATTATTATTCCCCAATACCTATATAATTGATAAAGTGGTATAGGCATATAAAGAACTTTTGTAGATTTAAAATCATAATATTTTTTCTGTCCAAAGTGGGGAGGGGGCGGCCCTTTCTAGGCTACCTATAACTTCTTTTTGATAAGCAAAAACTATTTTGATAATACATTTAATATCGATAATAATTCTAAATATAGTGATACCAAAAATATTTCGAATATAAAATCATTATTATTTCTATACGAGTTCCGAGCTTCGGTCATTAATTAAGCAGAATAAAACCGAAATGTTGCGATAATTATATAAACAAGCATAGGCTAATAATAATCATGAAAAATGTTTAATTAATACTATTGTATTGTTTCAATTTTAACTTTTCTCTTTCTACGCATTTCTCAGCATTCTATGAATAATGGCGCCAATCTTATCTTCTCATCATCTTATTGTAAAGCTTCCTTTCTATCTCTAATGCTTGTTGATAATTTTTTTTCTCTTGAAAATTATTATCATTTAATCAATTAGGTTTATCATATTAAAAAATAAAAAGTGTAAATAATAAAAAACATTTTGATTTGTAGTTTTAACAGCTACTTTACTTCAACAATGTTGATGTAATTTATGAAGTGTTTATCATTTCATACAATAGATTTGTATTTTCTTTGAAAGAGCAGAAAAAAAATATTTTTTAAAAATAGATTTGTATTCATTACAATCTCATTCACTCTCTTCTGTCCATGGTATGAGTAAAAATAAAATGTTTGGGCATTAACTTGGTTGAGCCCTTTATTTATTTATTTTTGTATGCCGATATAACTTGGCGAGGATATATATTTTCAGACATTAACCTTGCCCTTAAGATGGTCCCATATGCGACCGAAACGTCGACCCTCGTTTGATAATAAAGTGAAATATAAACTACCTGCTTTGCTCATTCTTTCTACCTAATTTGAATATTCATTACTATGCAATTAGCCAATATTGAAAATTCTATTTATTATTAACGATTGTAAATTTTAAGTAATTCGAATTTAAACTTTCATCATAAAAGTTATGTAAAATTTAAAATCAACATAAGCAGATTAATAGATTTTTACTTTCTCGTATAGAGAAAGTTATGTAATCGTAAAAAAATTCGACTTCGAGATTTTGATGTTTCTCCACGTTTTAGACCTCCCTGAGTCCAAAAAAACCATTTTTGGCATTATGTCTGTGTGTGTGTGTGTGTGTGTGTGTGTAAACACGATTGCATAAAAACCAAAGCAGCTAGATCGATGAAATTTGGTATATGCTCCTTACACTAAAATTGTAGATTTCTATCAACTTTTGGAGTAAATACGTCATTTGGAAGTAGTACTTTACTTAAAAAGTTTTTTCAAAAATTTTGAAATTTTCAATTTTTTTGTTATAGTATGATAAAATACTCTATTTTAAAAAGTTTTATTCTTTGACATTTTTTCGAAAACTGAATAGTTTTTGAAATAATCAAAGAAGAAATAGAAAATTTTCGTTAATTTTGATAAAAAAATCAAAACAAAATCATACAGGTGTCATTAAAAAAAGGGTAAATATTAACAAATGAATTTGTTTATATTTACCCTTTTTTTAATGACACCTGTATGATTTTGTTTTGATTTTTTATCAAAATTAACGAAAATTTTCTATTTCTTCTTTGGTTATTTCAAAAACTATTCAGTTTTCGAAAAAATGTCAAAGAATAAAAACTTTTTAAAATAGAGTATTTTATCATAATATAACAAAAAAATTGAAAATTTCAAAATTTTGAAAAAACTTTTTAAGTAAAGTACTACTTCCAAATGACGTATTTACTCCAAAAGTTGATAGAAATCTACAATTTTAGTGTAAGGAGCATATACCAAATTTCATCCATCTAGCTGCTTTGGTTTTTAAGCAATCGTGTTTACACACACACCCAGACGTAATTCCAAAAGAATATACGAGAAAGTCTCGGGGAAGTCAATCTCCATATTTTTATTTTGAGATTTATAATGATTTTTTACGAAGTTATTTATAATTATGAAAGCTGCGCTATAATATTAAATCACTTGGAGAATACTCATTTCCAAATTAAAAAGTTTAAAATTCGAAAAAATGATTAAAATATGTCCGATTAAAATAAATCATTCTCTTCATTCACTAAGTTTAATTAACGCGATTTGGAATGACAAAAAAATTTATTTTATTTTTTTCAAATTCAAATTCCAAATTTTTATAATCAATAATTTTTTTCGTTCACTTTTAAGTTAAAATAAATTAAACAATCAAGATGGTAATTAAAAGAATTGTTATAGAATATTTTCCCTTATTTGCCTGTGAGATAGACAACCAACAAACCTGTAGACCTACTGTATATTGTATTTTCAATTGTCTTTTCAAAAATCAAAATTCAAATATTAAAATTAATATTTTTTACTTTTTTAAAATGCATTTTACAGATTTTTATATTTATTGACAAAAATTTTAAAATTACTTTTGCATTTTTACAAGAATCAAAAAAACATTTAAAATTTCAATTTCGAAATGACTCTTTAGATATTTATTAAACATAGGAATTTGCTAAATGGCAGGCTTTAATTACACTAGTCGACAAAAATGAACTTTTTTTCTTTCCCAAGAATGAAGATATGAAATTCTAGAAGTATTTTTCACCTCTGAATTCAGATATGTAGTTAGAATTTTTCCATCAGGCACAGTTTTAGAGATATAGAGCAAAATAGATTTTGGTCGAAAATGGGCTCTAAAACGGCTTTTATTTAGAATGTTCAAATTATTTTTAACGCCGCACCCCTTCAAATTATGCAGATAGTTAGAATACATATAAATTTTAAGTTTCATTCCAATCGGAGGTCATTTAGACGTGCTGCAAACGGCTTAAAGTTTCAAAAAATCGAAATTTTCAAGATTTTTTTGCTTTGGTCACCCCTAATACAATTTTAGATACCCCTGAATGCAAAACACATATATCTACGATATTCTATAGTTCTTTGGCTTTCTAAAAATCATTCATTCATAAAAATCTGCTAATTATTAACGAAATTATGAACAAAAACGTGAGCAAAGAAAAAACACAAGTACATTCACTGGACGAAAAAATGGACCTCTTGTTCTTTTAGAAGTATAAAGAAAGATATGAGATTCAAAAAATATTTTTTTTAATAATATATAATAAAGTTAGTGCCCGTGACTCGATGCTCAGAGAGGATACATTAGCTTCTCGTGGATAGGGTTCGCTTTTAATTCAATTGAAGTCCATTTTTTTCGACCAGTGAGTGTACTTGTGTTTTTTCTTTGCTCACGTTTTTGTTCATAATTTCGTTAATAATTAGCAGATTTTTATGAATGAATGATTTTTAGAAAGCCAAAGAACTATAGAATATCGTACATATATGTGTTTTGCATTCAGGGGTATCTAAAATTGTATTAGGGGTGACCAAAGCAAAAAAATCTTGAAAATTTCGATTTTTTGAAACTTTAAGCCGTTTGCGGCACGTCTAAATGACCTCCGATTGGAATGAAACTTAAAAATTTATATGTATTCTAACTATCTGCATAATTTGAAGGAGTGCGGCGTTAAAAATAATTTGAACATTCTAAATAAAAGCCGTTTTAGAGCCCATTTTCGACCAAAATCTATTTTGCTCTATATCTCTAAAACTGTGCCTGATGGAAAAATTCTAACTACATATCTGAATTCAGGGTGAGAAAATGCACTAGGTTCACTAATCAGATATCTTGTGAAAAAAACCTTGTCGACTAGTGTTATTATAGTAAAAATCTTAAACTTGTTTTTAATCGTTCCATATTAATAAAAAAAAAATAACTTCAATAAAAATCTATACTCACAATTAATAAGAAAATAACTTAAATGACTGAAGATAAATGATGCTTACCTGCAACAAAAAGAAAAAAAAATAGTATTAATAAAAATTGAAAATTTTGCAATTACTTATAAAATTCCATAATAAAACAATTAATGACAATTTTTTATATTGTAGACCAACTAATCTTGCGTGAAATTTGCATAAATTTATTCCTTTTAAAAGAAACAATAATTAATATTATGCATGAACACATCTTAAAATAATTAAAAATCATTTAAGAATATAAATTCATTGGGTGTTTTCATTTCAAATTCCATGGGATAGAAATAATCAACTCAACCAGAAATGAAGGGAACAAAGTCTTTTGACCTCAAATGAACCTTAACCGCTGATAGCTATTTGCATAGAAACAATTCTTATTCTTATCAATTAAAACCTCATTCAATCATTCATTGGAACAAATAAGGAATAAAAAAAATCTAGATCATGAAATATTTTATATAGGAAATTCAAATTACAAACATAATAAAATTGAATAATGCAAATTATTATTAAATTTTTCATTAAATAAATTTAAAAAATCTGGTATGATAGTCGCACAGCACACAACTTTCTCTTACCTTTCGGTAATCGAAAGCTGTGATCTGTGTTGTCACACCAGATTTTTTTGTTTCGAGATATATTTAGTTTCTACAGATATATATCAATTCAAGATGTAAAATTGAGAGGAAAAAAAAAAACTGAAAAAGTACTAGTACTTTTGGGGCGATTTTGTTCAAAAGCATTGTGTCACGTCCCAGGGGTGTGCCTAACTTAAATATAAAATTACAACCTCCTAGCTCTTTTCGTTCTTGAGATATTTTGTTCACAGATCATGTTGCGAAAACCACTTTTTTGGACCCAGGGGACCTCAAAACGTGTATATCCATCAAAATCTTGACATCGAATTTTTGACATGAATCCAATACTTTCTCTCTCGATATATATGTATATAACATATACATATAGGTAAGAGAAAGTAAAAACATTTCTTGATTCGAGTTCCGCTTCAAACTAGGACATCCTCTCTAGCATAGAAGAGGGTGGATCTAGAAATAAGAATTAGCTCGTTAACTAGAAATGAACACAAGAGGAGGAGTTGGAGGCAGATATGAAATAATGTAACTTCACTGGGTGCCGGATAGGCCGGTTGGGTTTGAGGTGTCTCTTCGTGCACGAAACCACATAGAGCAGTGGTTTCCAAACTTTATGTTACAACGCCTCCCTTAAAAATATTTAATCATATGACGCCTCCCCCCCTCCCCCATTTTGTAAAATAATACAAAAACAAAAAATTTTAATGCTAAAAAAATATAAATTTATATTAAAGCGGAGTCAAAAAAAAAATTCCTAGTCATATGCAGCCAAAATTATTGTGACGTTTCGGCCTTCTCAAGAGCCGGAGGCGAGAATAAATGAAATTTTAATTTTGAATAAAAAATGACAATTTTAATTTAGAAATTCAAATTCTTTTTTTTTCGTGACGTTTAGGCCACTAGTCTAGGCCATCTTTCAGGGCCAGAGGCGAGAATAAATGAAATTTGAATTTCAAAATTAAAATTGTAATTTTTCATTCAAAATTAAAATTTCCTTTATTCTCGCTCTTAATTTTGAATGAAAAATTACAATTTTTAATTGAAATTGGCTGTGAGTTTGGAAATTTGCTCGCTGTGGCTAATATTTGCGCCTCCCCTTGACTTCTCCCTCCCTAGGGAGGCGCGCCTCACAGTTTGGAAAACGCTGACATAGAGGAAATAAACGAGAATCCAAGTAGGAATTTCAAATAATAATAAAATGTTTTGAAGGCAGTTTGTCCTCATTTTATATTTATTGAGAAATTTTCTAGTAAAAAAATATTTTTTTAGATAAAAAAATAAAAACAACTGGATTATTCTCTAATCTGGGGAATCCTTGACAGAATTAGATTTAGTTATCATCTATTATTGTTTAAATTTATTTTTTTTTATTTAAAAAAAAAACACTTTTTTCACACATATACAGTCTTTTCGGCAACTTAGGCCATATAAGACTTTTATAATCGTTATTATGAATATATATATATATATATATATATATATATATATATTTGGGGTCCAGGCATTCACATTTAGTATCCAAATGGCTTAAATAAAATCATCCTACTGCCTGGGGCACTAACCCCTCGACCCTTGGTATACAAGGCAGGCGCGCTACCAACTCCGCCAAACTCGAGGGCTTCTTGTAGCTTAGCTAGATTCTAAATAGGCTATTAGTAAGTTTCGACCGAGAAACTTTTTCGTTTTTCAGGAAGGTGAATTAGAAAATTAATTGTGATGCTTAAAAAAATATATTTAAATTTTTCAAAGAAATTTTTCAACAAATTAGAAGCAAAAAATAATAATTATTTGTTGAAAAAATGGAAATTAATTTGAATAAATACGGAAATAGTCTCAATGCCGATAGAGGTTTAAAAAAAGCTATAAAATCCATCCATACTTATTTTTGTGTACATGTATTTGTTTTAACAATTTTTTTTTTCAATTTGAATCTTTATCCACATTTAATTTATTAAAAGAAAACTTATTGAAATTTGGATTTTTTGTGGGAATTTTCCATTAAAGAATTATTAAATAAAAAAAAAATGCTTTTTTTCATCAGATTATAGTCTATACATTGGAGAGATAATATGACGTTCTTTTTTTTGTTTTAAGCAATTTTTTATAGATGACTTTGCAAGGCTGTGAACCCGCGATGACCTCTTGATGGCTCTAACTTAAAATAAACCAGACTTGTATATTAACAGACAAAGTTATCACATCCATATGCTAATTTTTATTTTATTAAAAATTTAAAACTATTCATTCATTTTTTTTTTTAAATAAAAAAATATGGTCACACTTACGTATTGGATGTGATTTTTATCTTCATTGATACAAACAAAAATGAAATTTCTGTTTTTATATAATCCCAAAGATAGTATTTTTATGTATATCACTCTTTGTATTGTTTTTAAAAATTTCAAAGAATAGAATAGAATTTTTATATTCAAAAAATAGAGTTCAAGGTACAATTAGTTACTCTCATTGACGTAATATAATACATTAATAATTTTCTTTTGTAAATAGAGCATTATACATGCAATACAAATTATATTTTTAATTATATACCAGAATGAACTAATATTAATTGACGTATATTCATCAGAATAAAATTAGGAAGCTTTTTTTTTTCTTTGAGAATTTAAATAAACTCATTTCCTACAAAAAAATGTATATATATTCCTCAAATACGCTAATTCCTCCATCAATCAATATTTTCACTATAACAATACTTTCCCTTTTATATTATATGTAATAAGCGGGAAAGTAAAATTAATTTGATTAATTTCTACACTGCTACACTTAAGGTGACCACACGTCTCGACTTTGGCGGGACAGTCCCACTTTTTGGAGGACTGTCCCGCATCCCGTCAATTTTTAAAAAAGTCCCGCTTTTTAGAAAATATCTGCATTTCTTATTTTAAATGTACTGCAAAAATATTTTACTTATTATTTAATAATTATTTTAGTTAGAAACGGAAGTTAGGAAGACATAATAAATATTAATATTTATTTGTGGAGGCCCGTGGCTAATCGGATGTTACGAATCTAGCGTTGCTACCCAACTCGGGTTCAAATCTCACTTGCCGAGAAAATTTTCAAACATTGCCAATGTCTCCTCCTTGTCTCTGTTATTCGAGTTAATCTCTGTTTAAATAAATATCAAATGTCAAGACGTCTATAAAATGGCGGAGAGTTTTGCTTGCGCAAATATGCTTTTGCAGGATTAAAATTCAATCGAGCATCAAGCAGCTTGCACAATTAAAATTCTTGAGCAAAATTCTCCTACAGACACAGTTTGCTTGTATATTCAAAAAGATTGCAGTTGCAGTTACGTATTTAGCCGCCTTTAAATATTTACATTTTCTAACATTATTAAAAAAAAAAAAAAAAAAAAAAAACATTTTAAGCTGTCTGTCCAATTTCTTTTTTCATTTTTTTAAATTCATTTTTGATATTGATATTATTTTTGTATAATTTCACACATACACACAGTCTTTTCGGCAACTCAGGCCATATAAGAATTTTACGATATCCGTTATTGATTAATATACATATTGGGGATCCAGGCATTCTTATTTAAGCCATTTGGTATCCAAATTTTGATATTGATATTATTTTTGTATAATTTCACACATACACACAGTCTTTTCGGCAACTCAGGCCATATAAAATTTTACGATATCCGTTATTGATTAATATACATATTGGGGATCCAGGTATTCTTATTTAAGCCATTTGGTATCCAAATGGCTTAAATAAAATCATCGGACTGCCTGGGGTCCGAACCCGTGACTTTTGGTATACGAGGTTAGCACGCTAACCCCTACACCAAGCCCCGAGGGCTCGTATAATCTTAGGACTGAATGGGAGAACCCAACAATAATAAATTTAAAAAAGTCAATATATGCATCTGAGGCAATTTAAACTCAATCTATTTTAATTTAATTTGTCGCCGGGTATAAGTAAATAAATATTATTTAAATAAATAAAGGAGCAGTAGTGATTATGATAATTATTGGAGAAAAACTGGGTAGTGGCAGCTTTGTCTATTTAGTCACTGAAAAAACAGAAATGAATAAATAAAATAAATTTTATCACTCAGAATGGGAAGCGAATCACTGATACATAGCAAGGGCGGTCCCAGAGGGGGGGGTCAAGGGGGTCGTGACCCCCCAAAATCTTTTTTTTTTTAACACACACTTTTTTCCCACTCCTCTCCCATTCACACAATCTTTTCGCCAACTTAGGCCATTTAAGACTTAAACGATACTCATATTTGATTAATATATATTTATTGGGGCCCAGGCCCATTTATTTATACTATAAAAAAAAAAAAAAACAGTGACCCCCCCCCCAAAATGTAAGGCTAGGACCGCCCTTGATACATAGATCACAAAATGTCTATTTCTCTTTTAAGGGAACAGGTTCTAATGTCATTTCTCTTAGCGAAATTTAAACAATTAACAGTCCTTCAGATCTTTTTTATTTCTTCACTGATCTAAAAGAAAGATTTTCTAAATTAAAAGAAAATTAAACCTGGATTTCTAAAAACTAACTCCAAATATATTTTGAAAGAATAATAAATAATCAAAAATTATACAATATTATCTTCCCAATTAAATTAATTATAATATTATTATGAAAATATAATTATATAATCAAATATAATTATTATGAATGTACAAAAGATATTTTTTTAATAGTGTAAAAATATTAGTGACGTCTTTTCAATAATATTAATACAATGACGTCTTAATAAATTGTGATAGTTGTTGGAAAAAAACCAAATTGACTTTTTTAATTACTTTGTTAAAAGAAAAAAAAAACAATATTCTTTATAAGATAAATTATGTTTATAATCAAAAGTTTTTGCGATAACAATATTGATGATGCTAATGACCTCTGAACAATTTTAAATTTTTTTCTTTTTTTTTCCTCTCGGATATTTTTATCGCGCTAAAAGGTTCTAGTGGTTTTTGGATAAGCATCAAAATCCTTGCAAATTTGTTTAAATTGTTTATATATTATATTACCCACTTATTTTTTTACTTTCTCTTATTATTCATGCTTTAGCTTAGGAATATAAAAAGTAGGAAAGAATTTACAGTACTTAGTAAATGTGGATTTTCTTGACATTTAAACATTTTAATAGTAAATAAACATTTTAATTGGTGTCTGATCGTTCATATAAAAAACATTCACACTTTTTCTCATTCACACTCACAATCACACACACATTCACACAGTCTTTTCGGCAACTTAGGCCATTTAAGACTTTAGACGATAACCGTTTTAAGTAATATATAAATTGTAGGTTCAGGCATTTCTATTTAAGCCATCTGGTATCCAAATGGCTTAAATAAAATCATCAGACTGCCTGGGTCCGAACCCGCGACGTTTGGCATAGGATGTCTGATCGTTATGAGACATATTTCTTTCGATTTAAAATGAAAAATTGATGTGAATCGATGTGCCACATGACCCTATAATCGTAAAAAAAAGTTATGTGACCTGATAGATGTTTATGATGATGACGTAATTTGTGCCGAGTCAAAATATACAACTGTCAAAAACATGAGAGGTTAAAAGAGGTTATTTCTCCATATTTAAGAAAAAAATGGCTACATTTGTTTAAATTTGAATCTTTTGAATGTAAATTAAAAATTAAAAAATTTTAAATATTTAGGGACCAAAAAGTATTTTTCCTTGAAACAGTTTATTATGTGGAATTCGTATATGTAATTATTATTTTTCTACGAACTTTAGTTCAGGCAGTAATTTTTATGCGTACGGACATAGAAATAGAAATATACAGACAGACAGACGGACACCGGAATCTCTGCATAATCTCTCTCCCTTAGTACGACGCCTTTACCATCTCAACTTTACAGTGCACTTGATAAATGATAATGTCTAAATGACCTTAAATTCCGAATTTATTTTTAAAAAAATTCTCTAATGAAAAAAAAAAAAATAGTATAGCTAATTTAGATGACCTTGTCAAGAAATTTCATTACAAAAATAAATTTAATGATAAGAAGTTATATTTGGAATAAAATAAATTATAATTTTTATCATCATTTGATATAATAATTTCATTATTTTCACATAAATTTCTCTCTAATAAAAATATTATTAGATATTAAATATATATAGATATAATTTATATAGGATAGGTAATTTATTCGTATAACAATTAATTAGAAGGTAAATTATATTATTTTAAACGCTTTTATTTGTAAATAATTTCAGGTCTAGAAAATAATAAGGTTTTTTTTACTAGTAGCTAGCTCTTCTAGCCAGTGTATCTCACGCAATACCAAAACGGTTATATTAATTTTGCAGAATTAATAGTGTGCAAATATATTAATAGATACTAACTAGGCGCTTGGTTATTTTCTATTATAACCTATCAAGATTTGGTATTTGAGGAAGTCCCAACGTCCGTGCCTAGAATTTTAATCTGACTTATTTTTTCTTGCATGTTTACTTTAAGAGTGGGTGGGACTTGTTAAATTTATCGATCAAAGATATTGTGTCGCATCAAAATTGAAAATCGAAATTGGACTATTTTCAGTCCAAATTCTGTATATGTACTAGGGTGGATCGAAAAAAGTCAAGTTTTGAATTCAGAAATGCTATAGATCTGAAATGTAAATACAAGACAAACAAAAAAATTTTTTTAAACTTCATCTTTCGATCGCGCAATCGGCCGAAAGTTTCATAAAATTAGTGAAAATCTTAATTTTTGTAAATTTTATATTAGGCCTATTATTATCTAAACAAGAGCGAAGAGGTGGACAATTGGCATGCAATTCAAAATCAATCACTTTTTGGCCTCACAAGATTATTTTCCAAACATAATAAATGTGTCCAAAAATGACGAATAACTTCTATGGTTTTGCGCGATCCAAAAATATACTCCTAGAGACAAACAAATTTTTTGTACTGTTTTTCAATGCTTAATATAAAAAAATTTTGCTATAGAAAGTAAAAATATAAAGGCAAAAAATTAAGATTTTCACTAATTTTATGAAACTTTCGGCCGATTGAGCGATCGGAAGATGAAGTCCGATTTCAAAAATGGATTTGTTTTTCTTGTATTTACTTGTCCACATTATAGCACACCTCTGAATTCAAAACTTGACTTTTTTCGATCCACCCTAATATGTACCCTATGTGCAAGTTTTCCCACACTTCCTCAATTATTATTTTTTTTTTTTTTTAACTTTTTTTTTGAATATTTTATTAGCTTACTTATTAAATTTAGAGAACTTTTCAATTACGATCTTTTAAAAACTTTTATCAAAGTTATTTTTTTAATAAATTTTTTAGTTTTTAGAAAAATTAAAAATATGTTTAGAATAAAGTACTCAAGTATTTTAAGCTTATCAGTTATGTGCTGACCGTTTCGATTTATATTTAATAAAGGTAAAAACATTTTCTAATTAAAAATCCATTTTAAACCAGCAGGGATTTGTCATATAACGATTGACGACCTTGATTAATACAATTTCTGATTTCCCCAACCCTCCTTTTTATTTTCAGTATTTTTATTTTCACTTCTCAGTTCACGCAGTTGAGTTCCCCTCTTATGCTTCTCCTTTATTTATCTATTTTTTTTTTTTAAACTATATTCCTCCAGGCTGCATGTGACCACATTATATGTCTTCGGACCTTATGCACCCATTCCAAAAAAAAAATGAAGTCTCGCGGTTCCGGCGGTTTTTCCATGAATTTCCTCTAGCGTCTAATTAAAATATATACATCAATGGATTTAGGCTTTCAAGCTTCGTGCTTTTCACTTATTTTCAATTAGTAATTAGTGTTATTTTTACTTTCTCTTACCTATGTATATATGTAATATATATATAGAGAGAAAGTATTGGATTCATGTCAAAAATTCGATGTCGAGATTTTGATGGATCTTCACGTTTTGAGGTCCCCTGAATCCAAAAAAGTGGTTTTCGCGACATGGTCTGTTTGTGTGTGGGTGGGTGGGTGTGTGGGTGTGTGTCAAATTTTAAGCATGAAGGAATTGAGCTATGAGGCTGAAATTTTATATTTAAGTTAAACACCCCCGGGACCGGAAAAATAAGCTTTTAATCAAAATCGGCCAAAGAGTACTAGTACTTTACTGATGTACTTTTTCAGTTTTTTTCGATTTTCTCAAAATTCGCTCTAACGATTTTGATTAAAATTCAAAAATCAATTATTTTTTAGATGCTCTTTCAAATGTATATTCTCGTTTTGCCCTCAAAATTGTTTGAAGCACACTTTACTCTTGTGCTTCATAGGAAAGATAGGAGAAATGGTTGCCATGGTAACAAAATATAAATATTTTCCCATACTTATAAATATAATATAATTCAAATATTCCCTACTGCCGGGAACTAAATACATGTCGACACAAAAAATCTGGTGTGACAAGCACAGTACACAACTTTCGATTACCGAAGGTAAGAGAAAGTTGTGTGCTGTGCGCCAGTCACACCAGATTTTTTTAAACTAAATCAATAAAATAAAATTTCTTTCAATTAATTTAGTAATCACCCAAGTGGCCTTCTACCCTCCATTAAATAAATAAATATAATAAATCAACAAATAAAATGTTAATTTTAAAATAATAAGGAAGATATTGAATTATCAAAGGTCTTATGACTGAGGTCATTAATGAATTATTATTTTAAAACATAGTAAAAAAAATATTCAAGTTATATATTAATTACTCTGATAAAATACGTATATGTTAATACTTTCACGAGGGTTCAGAATGAGAATTGAAATTTTAAATTATTTAGAGAAATAAATTAAAATTAGCTTTTGGGTTTACTCGTTTTACTTTCTCTTACCTTATATGGACCCTGTTACGCATTAGTGTGTCAAGCGCCAGCTACCGAGATTTGAGAAAAATAACATTAAAGTTTTTTGTTTTGATTGGATTATATATAAATTTTTCATAAAAAATATTATTAATTATAGCATTTGAAACAATATTCCATGCTTAACTCAATTTTTAATTTTTTTTGGCGCTTGACACACTAATGCATAGCAGGGTCAATATATGAAATATATAGAGAGAAAGTATTGTTTTTTATAAATTCAATAACATTTCGGGCACTAGTGCCGAAAAGTTGTAATTTATGAAACGCAAGTTAAACCCAAAATAATTTATTAAACATTTAATATGAAATATCTTATACTATGTACATTTCTAAGTAAATTTAACACAAATCCATATCATTTTAATAAATATTTAACAAAGACAAAAATATCGAAATTTTTTTATTAAGGTGCGCGTCTCGAAAAACCGTTAAAGCACGATTGACTCGAGGCGGCACCAGATGGCGTTAGTGTTCCCCCATAGGAAAACACGTAACTTGTTGCATTTAATTCTAGACTTTCCAGCTAATTAATTAAAGGCAAAAAATTAATTATTTTTTAACACAATGATTACTAATTTAATTATCTACAACTTATAGAGCTCCTTTTTTTAAAATATCTTTTATTTAATGCCATTAATCTAAAAAAAAATTTTTTTTTTCGAAAATCAAAAAAAGGGCTTCTATAAGTTGTAGATATTTTAAATAGCTTTAATTTAAAAAAAATTTGAGGTCGATAGCTTCAAAATTGTGGCAGCTGGAAAGTCCCAAAATTAGCACCCCGAGACGCGCACCTTAACACCAAATTTCTAAAATTTTAAAATAATCTTTCCATTTCAGTTTTTCTCTGTCTATTTTATTGGAAATTCTTATAAAAAAGAAAATTTATAATTAACCCATATCAAGCCAACACAAAAATTTTCAAAAACTACAAATTTTTTTTTCATAATTGTGTTTATTATTACCTATTTAATTAGGGAAAAATAAAAAAAAAAATTATTTGATCAGTAAATATTGAGGAAATAGGTGGTTCGAAAACGCACCAATGGCTTGATCCATTAGAAAAAAATTTTTGGTTTTTTTTTATTTTTAAATTTTTTTATTATTTTTTCACATAATATATTTACATATGTTCTTATTAGATTTTTACATAACCTTTGATAAAAATTTTTCAACAATATATATGTATTATTCAATTTTTTTCACTGGTGCGAAAACGCACCATTGGCATAATATGGGATATAATTTTTTTTTTACTTTTTTTATTTTTTATGAAATTTGCCGAAACAATTTATATGAATCGGTACTTTGCATTTTGTATATTCATATACAGTGTGTTTATAACACACTTTACATCTCTTTCGGGCTTTCTGCTCGTTTGCAATAACCCAAAGTTCATTTTCAAATCAATTGAACTTGTACTAGGTTGATGGAATGCACTTTATATAGCTTCCAACATTTTACCATGGTGCTATCTAAGGTATTTAAAAATAAATGCCACCACTATTTACCTAATATCCCCATGGGCGTAACTAGCAAATTTGGCTGGGGGCGATGGGACCAGCCATCCTCGCTGGGGGGGGGGTCATGGGACCACCCATTCTCCGGGGGACCCGGAAGGCCCCACATTGACTCAATTTCTGTTGGGTCGGGGAGCTTTCTGCCCCCCCCCCCCGGGGCGACCACCCTAGTTACGCCAGTGAATATCCTTCATCGGTAATTCTCAACCTCAATATCATGTAAATCCACCCTTTCCATTCCTAAATTATATTTTGAAATAACATTAGGTTGAGATATATTTCCTTCTGATTTCGATGCCCTAACATATAATATCTCTTTACAGTATTTAGGGGCTCATTATTGTAGCCATTACTACATACAGTTACAACAGTATTGTCATTCAATCGGACTAATGTAATAACCCATATATAAACAATAACCATAGGTAGTAGGGATCAAGGGGACGGGATGATGCATGTAACAAAAATTTATTTCCATTTGCCAATCAATTGGAATAAATAGGGACGGGGTCTAAATAGCCTAAATATGCCGAAAAAGCCTTAGAAATAAAAAAATAAAAAAAAAACAATGAAAAAACATTCAGATAATATAAGGAAAAAGTTTAGGGTTTTTACCACTGGTGCGAAAACGCACCACTCTAATTTGTCATTGAATATCGTCTATAGTAATGAAAAAAAAAATTATGTATCGTTTAGCTAAGTAAAGTAATCTTATTGGTAATCTAATTTATGAAGAATGAAAATGAAAAAAAAATTTTTAATACAAAATATCTATTTTTGAAGTTTGGTGTTTTTTGACCCTTCGAATTTAAATAATTATTTAATATGTAAAGACTGTAAAATTCATCATTTTCTCTCATTAGCATGCAAGAATATATCATAAATAGAGACCGGATTTTTATGCAGCAAAAACCGCTAAATATGCCATATAATATGCAGTAAAAGTATTAAAATATGCAGCCAAATATGCAATATATTTATGGCAAAAATATTGAGTAAATGGCTTCCAATTAAAGGTAAACCATGATTTCTACTGATGTAAAACTAATGGTGTTTTATTTTTGGAAGGAAATGATTAAAAAAAAAAAAAAAAAAATTGGTCTCGCAATAAAAACTAAATTTAATTAAAAAAACAAAACAAAACAAAAAAAAAAAACAGTAATATCAGTACAGTCAAATGTGTTAATTTATTTAACAAAATAGTTTTCTATAAAATATATACTAAATATTATTTAACAAAATAAACACTTTATAAAAAAAAAAACGTAATATTTCTGAGAAACTAACTTTTAATTTGTAACTGAACGTATAATTAAAATTAACAATGAGGAGAGTAAGGGAGCCGGAAGCAATTAAAGAAAAATTATTTCTCTTTTTTCGCTTTATTTAATACAATTGTCGACGTTTCGGTCGATTTTTCCGGGCTTCATCAAGACAAATGTTATTGACTCGAGCTTAGAGGGGCTCTTGGCAAACATAACATTTGCCCTAATGCTGTTCGCACCAACAGTTATGTCAGGAGTTGCCAAGAGCCCCTCTAATCTCGAGTCAACAACAATTGTCCTGATGAAGGCCGGAAAAATTGGCCGAAACGTCGACAATTGTATTAAATAAAGCGAAAAAAGAGAATAATTTTTCTTTAATTGCTTTCGGCTTTCATGAGGAGATCAAGATCATTGCTTTTAATTTGCATTGTAATTTACAACTAAAAGCATTTCAAAATTAACTTCTAGTCCAGGATTTTTTTCTAGGATATGTTTTAATTTATTTTTCAACAAATTTCCTTTTTCCCCGGGTATTTGATTTACATGGGTTTTCAAATTATCAATTATATTAATATTTTCGCTCAATGACTATCCCATGCCTTTCTAAATCTTCAATAATTTTTAAAAGAAATTTACAATTGGCATAAATGAATGCCAGATCTTTGCCAGTATTGGTGGTTTTAAGCAATTCATGTACTTTTTGGACACAGAAAGCATCGTCCACTTCTGCAATTTTAAGAACCACACTCTTGAATTCAAGAAAATTTTCTGCATAGAAAACTGCTGCTGCAAGCCACGTACCCCAGCGAGTTATTACTGGTTGGGGAGGCAACGGTTTTCCAAGCATTAATTCTTTGTAAACATCAACCCTTGAAGGGGCCTTTAAAAACATTTTTTTGCCGTTGTTTATTAATTTATTTATATGAGGAAAAATTTCTCTTATTTTTTCCGCTAGGCGATTGCAGGCATGAGCGATGCATGTCACATGTATCATTTTAAAGTAAAAAATTTTTAATGATTGTCCGGCCTTTACCATATAGGGGGCTGCATCAGAAATAAATAGCAATACTTTATTTTCAATCGACCCTGTTGAAATAAATTTTAGCCCATCATTAATAAATCGACATATAGTCTCATAATTAGTTTTTTCAAGATGTTTTGAACAGACCAAAAATGGATTTTTTGGACCATTTGGGCTTAAAACGCCAACCAATAAATTAGCTACGTAGATACCCCTAGGGTCGGTAGTTTCATCTACAATTAAATATAAATAATTATCAACTAACTCATTTTTAATTTTCTCTATAGTCTTATTATAGCAAATGGGTAGATAATTTTTTCTCAACGTGCTTTCGTCGGGAATTTTGTTATTTGTGTATTTGGCCAAAAAGTCTTTGAAGGGGGTCTTTTGCAAATTCCAAAGTGGGATTCCAGAAGCCACCATGGCATGACACAAATCTTCAAAAAATATTGTTTGTTCAGCTATACCACGCATAGAAGTTAAGAGTTGCTGAGTTTTGACATCTTTACGTTTGACGCTGGCCAAATGTAAGTCTACAAAATAAGGCTCGATTTGTAATTAAAGAAATAAAAACCTAATTAAACGACGTACCTGTTTTGACGTGTTGATCAACTTGCGACTTCCGATAGCTCGAAATTTTTTTTCCGCATGGATTGCAAAAAACAACATTACCTTCAGTCGTAAATATTTTATCCTTTTCATAGGGAGCAATCCATTGCGAAATTTTTGAAGCAAACGAGGACCCCTGTTTTGGCATTTTTTTTTCTTTAATTAATTTGACTTCGAACTATGAACACAACTGACTTGATATTCATCCAACGAAAATTCTAGCAAAACTAAATTTATTTCTTAAAAGAGGATATAAAGAATAAAAAATATATAGTTATTTATTTTTTTACAATGTAATAAAAGGATTTAAATTTTTTTTTTTTCGTTTAATTTTTTTTTTTTTGTTTTTAGAAAAAAAAATTAAAAAATTAAAATAAAATGAAACTTTTACTGAAAAAAAATTTAAAATATCCAAAAAGCTTTAAATATGCAACTTTATGCAATATTGGCCAAATATGCAAAAATATGCAATATAGAATTTGAACCCTAGCTCCAAGGGGGCATGATTCGGATAGAAAATTGGTTTTCAGTGATGTACCTATTAGCAAATAGAATATGCAATTGCATAGGAATCCGGTCTCTAACCAGAAATAAATCGAATCATAGAATAAAAGAAGTTGTGGATAAATAAACATTTTATTCTTATTCTGATTTTTTTAGAACTCGTAATATCCTATCTATATATATACATGTATGTATATGTAGTATTAAATCACAATAGATTTGACATGTTTTTAAAAAGTTAAAAAAAAAAAAAAATAATAAAAAGTTATACAAAAGATAAATAGGTTCAAATGATAAATACAATTTCTTTGAACCATAATATACATTTCCAAGTGAAAACAGCAATGATAAAAAAAGAAAATAAATGGAAAAATATTTTTAATATTAATATTTAAGAAGTTGAATAATAATTATTTTGTCTACAAAAAATTACAAAACATACTAGAAATAAATATTATTATTATTATTTTTTACTATACAGTATATCAGCAAATCATACAGAAGTATTAACGTCGAAATGCGCATAAGCTAAAAATAAAAAACTTTTGAAACTTAACCTAGTGTTAGTTATTTATCTATAATGAGAAGAGAATTTAATTAAATTTAAGAATGTTTCAACTAGTGCCAACGGTGAATTCTTTGAATTATATTATAATTTACTTACAGTATATAAAACTATTCAAATACTATTCAAGTGTTTTTATAAATTTTTCAATTATCCATTTTCTCTCTGAGTGTTTGTTTAAAAAAAAATAAAAACTGGACATTTAAGGCTTAAGGTGCTGGGCTCGGGGTGCTGACTATGAAAGTTTCCAGCGGCCACAATTTTGAAGCTACCGATCTAAATTTTTTTTTAATTAGGCCTAAAGGTATTTATAATATATACAACTTATAGAAGTGCCCTCGGGGCATGGCGTAGAGGTTAGCGTGCTAACCTCGTATACCAAACGTCGCGGGTTCGGACCCCAGGCAGTCCGATGATTTTATTTAAGCCAATTGGATACCAAATGGCTTAAATAAGAATGCCTGGACCCCATATATGTATATTTATTAATAACGGATATCGTAAAAAGTCTTATATGGCCTCAGTTGCCGAAAAGACTGTATGAATCTGTGTGTGAGTGTGAGTGTGAATGAGAAAAAAGTGTGAATGTTTTTTTATTAAAAAAAAAAAAAAA
>JAKCPI010005155.1:0-88442 GCA_023213315.1 Euborellia annulipes | reverse complement strand
TTTAAAATTTGCCTTTTTTTTCAGGAAATTTTTTTATTCAAAAAATTTACGTCAATATTTTAGAATTCAAAATGTAAATAAATAAAAAAAAATCGTAAACATGGGTAAATATTTATATTTTGTTACCTATAAGCAAGCTATTTCTCCTAATTTTTATTTTTTCTTATTTTACCAGTTAATTACTCATTAACTGTATTGTTATTGTGAAACAAAACTGTCGGGATCCACAAACAGAAAATTTCATCATAATTTGAACAGTCGGTATTTAGGAGGAGTTGAAGTCACATACACACAGAAGAATTATATATATAAAGATTATTATCCTGTGAAAATAAAGTTCTCAATTTAAGTTATTTGTTAAATAGTTTTATTTTATTTTATAATTCGAAGAAAGTTGCTGTTGATGTTATGGAATGGAAAAGAGTGACTACAGGTGCAGCAAATGAAGAGAGCCTTTGGATGCCAAATGCCGAAAAGGAGACATTTCGGACAAAATTTATTCGTCCATCTTCAGTCCTCGTTGGCTTATAAGTTAGTTAGGCATTTTAAATGAATTTCCAAAACAAGATATGCAAACTCTCTGTTAGAATCAGGATTTTTTTTCGGGAGAGGAGAGGGCTTAGAAATATTGGAAAATTAGGGGGGATTACTATAATGATATTCATTTTAACAACAAACTATAATAAATCTCTGTCAATACCGTAAATATCATTCCATACTAATGTAAGAAAAGTTCAGAGCCAAGTTTTGGAAAAAATGATTTCCAGGGGGGGGGGGGGGGGGGCTAAAACACCCCCGAGCTCGGTTAAAATAGTTTATTAGAATATAGATCTTTTTGTATTTACATATTGTACTTCTGTACTTTTCAAAAATTTATTTTGAATAATTATAATAATTAAATGAAAATATGTTTTCTATAATACTCATTTGATTACCAAATGGTATTAATAAATGTCTGGTCCGCAATATACGGTATACCGTAATTTAATAATAAGTACCGGTATCGTTTAAAGTATAAAAAGGCCTAAAATGGCGAAAATATTTTTTAAAAGTAGTCATTTAAAAAAAAAACTGGATACGATACAAAGTCCAATTATCGATACTTTTTTTTCGATACCCTCATCCCTTGTAATACTTTTATCTTTTCTTGTCAACCTACTAAAAAGATTAGAGAATTTTGTGTTTTAAACAAATAATTGGATAGAGCAAAATATAATTTATCGAATAAAACATTCAATTTAAACAAATATTTATTGGTATAAATTTGCGTTAAATATTAATATAAAAAATTCAAAAACCTACTTTTATATTGCATCAACCAAATATATGGTACAGCCCTTGACCTATAGCTCAGAGATTCTGGTGCCAAAGGTCAAGAGTTCGCATCCCGTTCCAGACGAAAAATTTATTTCAAAAGAATAGGATATCAATTTAAATAAATAGATACGGGGTTTAAATGGCCCCAGATGCCGAAAAAGACCTTGAATAAATAATAAAAAAATATTGTATTTTCACAAAATATGTTATATAATTCTAAAATATAATTAGAAAATTCATAGAGTTCAAAAAAAAAAACATAATTAACAAAAAAATTTGTTAGGAAAAACAACTAATTAAAAAATATTCAAAGTAATAAATGACCTCAGAAACTCCAAAGAGGTATTTAAAAAAAATCTTGTTCTGCCTCTTTCACAAAAATTAAGACAAAATAAAATCAATTAAAAAAAAAAATTTTTTTAAATAAGCTTATATAAAACAAAGCAATTTTTACTTTCTCTTACCTATATACGTTAATATACCATCTATTGCAATAGTATTGAGAATAAAGCCCGGCAGTTAGGCAGCCCAAATGGTACACGTTCACTAATATATTAAAAAGATAAATTTTTATGGTAATAAAGGCCGATCGCCCTATTGCCTGCTTTGAAAAAGATATTTTTTAAGACAGACCAGCTGCCATTTGGGCTGCCTAACTTCCGGGCTTTATTCTCAATACTATTGCAATAGATGGTACATGTATATATAGCGAGAAAGTATTAGATTCATGTCAAAAATTCGATGTCGAGATTTTGATAGATATAAGCTTACACGTTTTGAGGGCTCAAGAACGAAAAAAGCTACCAAGTCGAAATTTTATATTTAAGTTAGGCCCCCTCCTGAGGCGTGAAAATAAGCTTTTGTATAAAATCGGTCAACAAATTTAATACTAATACTTTACTCAAGTAAATTTCCAGTTTTTTTCCGATTTTCTCAAAATTCGCTTAAACGATTTTGATTAAAATTCAAAAATTATTTATTTTTTAGATGCTCTTTAAAATGCATATTCTCATTTTGCTCTCTTTTGAAGCACACTTATACGCTTGTACTTCGTAGGAAAGATGGGAGAATCGGTTGCCATAGTAGCAAAATATAAATATTTTCCCATGTTTATAAATTTTACATCTTGAATTCTATCTAATTTAGGTCTTTCTGCTAGTATTATATGCCGATACTAAAAATCTGATGTAACAAGCACAGAACACAACTTTATCTTACCACAGATAAGAGAAAGCTGTGAGATGGGGGAGGAATGATGAATTAAGAAGTTACAGAAGATACAGAATAATATTCTATTAAAAGAAAACCTAGAAAAATTTTTTTTTAGACGATAGATGATTTAATACTCTTCCTCTGTTTCTTTCCTATTTGATTATTTTACAATTTAGAGAGAAGAAAAAAACAATGCATCTTCTTGGTGATTGGCAGCAATTGGGGTCTAAGGTCAATCGTAAAAAATTGCATCAATTTAACGATAAAGAGAAATGTTCTCAATTGGCGATCATTAAGTAGGTTGGGTCCATAAAGCCTAAAATGCCGGGCATTTTTTAACTCCCTAAAGAAGTAACTCTCTCGAGTATTAATTATTCAGTATAAAAAAAGGAAAATCATTAAAAGTGATTTTTATACTCTATGAAAAATTGTTGTTTTCAATTAAAGGTGAAAACATATTCCATTTTCTAAAATTAAATTTCTTTAACAATAATGCTATCAATCAAATTTTATAAAAGACAAGTCATTATTATTTACATGACAAAATAATTTTTTAAAAGAGGTTTTGTTTTTAATATGACCTTAATGTCAAATAAAGTTGACAAAAAATTGTCTCACGCTGTTTCTACCAATATTTATAAATTAAATAAATAATAACAAATAAATATGAATATGAAGCACAATAATTATCTCAAATAAAGTTAGCCATCTCCAGGACCTGGGAGGAATATGGTAGTCCAAGTTCTCCCGACCCCTCCGAATATTTGATATTCTTTAAAATTTTTATTTTTTGGGATGCGGGGGTAAGTTGATAAGAAAAGTAATCCCCTCCCCCCTCTCAAATGAATATATTTTAAAGAATATTTTTTTATAATTTCTAACAGTAGCTATAATTGTTGCCATTAAGCAATGCCAAGCGCGGCGAAATGCGGGTTGGTGACCACCTCATGCATGTGAAACGTCCCCCATTAGCCATCGGTATAACATAATTAAAATAAAATAAATATACAATATATACCCCTGAATGGTCTCAGCAGCCGAGAGGGCAAATTAAAAAAAAAAAAAAAAAACAATTATTCAGGCATGGAAAATTCAAAAATTATATCTTTGATTTTTCAAAAAATTGAACCAAAGATTCAACCTTTATTTAGTTATTTTTTAGTTACATGTTGTTAAATCCAATCAGGCCCTCGGGTTTGGTGTAATTGGTAGCGCGCCTGCTTCGTATACCAATAGTCACGGGTTCTGACCCCAGGCAGTCCGAAAAAAAACTGCTCTTTTTTTTCAAATAACGATAACTTATTTTAAAATTGATATTTCGGAACCCCGCGAGGCTATAAAAATTTTGTTTTTTAATGTAGTTTTCAGAAAAAAATACAAAAATTATTTCAGAAACCCGGTATATGAAATATTTCAGTTTCTTTGAAAAAACCCTAATTTTAAATGGACCATTTTTTTTTTAATTTTTTTTAACTCAAAAAAAACTTCAACTAATTCTACAATTATCCCCCCTAATTTCAAGATGTGCCGACGATTGCTTCTATTTTTTTTTTTGTTATAAAAATTTTTTTTGAAATTTGGTTTAGTTTTACGTAACTTTTTTATGAAATTTTTCACCTTTCAGGTGAAACTTTAGAAGTTGAAAAATGATATTTTATTCGAAAATTTTAAGTCATCATACTAAAAATTGATTTTTTTTTCAATCTCGTACTTTACCGACAAAAAATCAATTTTTAGTATGATGACTTAAAATTTTCGAATAAAATATCATTTTTCAACTTCTAAAGTTTCACGAGAAAGCTGGAAAAATTTCATAAAAAAGTTACGTAAAAAATAAACCAAATTTCAAAAAAAAAATTTTTATAACCAAAAAAAAAATAGAAGCAATCGTCGGCACATCTTGAAATTAGGGGGATAATTGTAGAATTAGTTGAAGTTTATTTTGAGTTAAAAAAATTAAAAAAAAAATGGTCCATTTAAAATTAGGGTTTTTTCAAAAAACTTAAATATTTCATATACCGGGTTTCTGAAATAATTTTTGAATTTTTTTTCTGAAAACTACATTAAAAAACAAAATTTTTATAGCCTCGCGGGGTTCCGAAATATCAATTTTAAAATAAGTTATCGTTATTTGAAAAAAAGAGCAGTTTTTTTTCAAAAATCCATAACTTTTTTTTTAGTTGGGTAAAAAAATTTGAAAAAATTCTCAAAAATATCTTTTAAGGGGTAGAAAAAAGATAGGAAATTTTCAGCGAAATCCGCGGGGGTCAGGAAAAAAATTTGTCGATTTGGCATGGAATGACCCATATATTATTAAAATAATAGTATCGTTAAAAGTCTTATATGACCTAAGTTGCCGAAAAGACTGTGTGTATGTGTGTGTGATCGTGAGTGTAAATGGGAAAAAAGTGTGAGTGTTTAAAAAAAATCAAAAAAAAAATCCAATCAGCTTATAATTTAAATTTGTATCTTTGAAAAAACTAAAACGAAATTTCTACCCAAATTCTTAAAATGTATATAAGTGTATATAATTAATTATGAATCCTTTGAGGTGCTTGTCTATTCAATTAGAAGTATAAGATATAGAGCAAACGCGGAAAATATACAGTGAGAGGCAATATTAAGTCCTACCCAGAGATCTACCTGGTTTTAGAGCCCTTCGCGTCCCAGGCCAGGTAGGCCTCTGGGTGGGACTTAATATTGTCCCTCACTGTACAGTATATATTCTTGCGAAAAAAAGGTATATAGTTCAATTCACCGTAGTGAGCTGGACTATTAAGGAGTAAGGGAATAAAAAAAAGGTTGGTCAATACAGAAATATTGTGAAAAATAAAAAATCCGGTGTGATTAACCGCACGAAACGCATGTTTCTTTTGCAGATTCCAATATGTAAAATTTATTAATAATTAGAGGGAAATATTTAGCCGGGGGTTCTGGAAAATATTTATATTTTGTTATCATCGCAACTACAATATTTCTCCAAAATTTTCCATCTTTAAAATTTTTAAATAAAGATAAATATCAAGTTACTTAGAGACAAAAGAAAGTACTGGCGAATACGTCAAAGGAATCTCTTTGAGTTTATGAAAAAAATACTTTGTTATCTTTGTAGCAAACGAAAAGAGTGGAGACACGAGGAGAAATTTAACTTAAAACAAACAAAAATGTGCTACAAATATTAGTAAGTTTATTTTAAATTCACTTTTAAAATTATATAATACCTAAAGGGACGAGCCTTCAGTATTATTTTCTCTTAAGACTCAGTCAATAAAAATTTTTATTTAATTAAGCATTAATTAAGCATCATTTAATTTGCAATAATAACTGCTGAGACTTTTCTTCTTAAGACAAACAGAAGCCTTTCATTTTTAAACTTTCAAAATGCAAATAATCTTTACAAGTTTCTCATTTGATTATTTTATTTTCTCCTCTATCACTTTATTAAAATAGTTGAGTTTTCCCCATTACTTCTTTTTTTTTTTTTAACTTTTAATCTTTTAATTTAATATTGTTTTTCTTTTCACTCTATTCTTTATTTAAATCAAGTTTAATAAACGGCTCCCCCATCCCACCCGAGGCGGTGCGAGACCTCAGCCAGCCCACCTGAATTCCAAATAGCCAAAATAAAAACCCCAGGGCCAAAACAAAAATTTTTCTATAAAAAAAGATAATAATTAATAGATTAATGTGCCTGAGCACGAATAAAAATGGTGTGAGAGGGAGAAAGAGTGGGGGGGTGAAGGGGAAAAGGGTGAGAGTGAACGAGAAAAAAGAGTGAATGTGAAAAAAAAAGAGAGAGAGAAAAAAAAGAAAAAAAAAAAAAAAAAAAAAAAAAAAAAAAAAAAAGTTTAATAAACAAATTTGAAAAACTTTTTACTTATACCTACGAGTTCTATTTTTTTTACCCTTAATAAGAATTTTGAGTAGAAATTTTTGTTACAGTTTTTTCGAGATTTCATAGAAACCTCAAAATATTGTATTAAAAAATTTTTTTCTCAGGATAAAATAGCAGCGAACGAATTTATAGTCTAACAATAATAAAGATGTTGATAATTTTTAAATCAATTTTATTGGACGAACGTGAAGTGAATGAATTATTCCTTTTTACTCATCTCTAGATTCTTACGTGGGAAGATGATCAATTGCTATATTACCATAAGAATACAAATACTGATAGATATTTTGCTTTCTGTCAACATGAACAGTAAATGAAATTAACTCAATTACACTAGTCGACAAGGTTTTTTTCACAAGAAATCTGATAAGTGAACCTAGTACATTTTTTCATTCTGAATTCAGATATGTAGTTAGAATTTTTCCATCAGGCACAGTTTTAGAGATATAGAGCAAAATAGATTTTGATTGAAAATGGGCTCTAAAACGGCTTTTATTTAGAATGTTCAAATTATTTTTAACGGGACACCCCGTCAAATTATGCAGATAGTTAGAATACATATAAATTTTAAGTTTCATCCCAATCGGAGGTCATTTAGACGTGCCGCAAACTGCTTAAAGTTTTAAAAAATCGAAATTTTCAAGATTTTTTTTGCTTTGGTCACCCCTAATACAATTTTAGATATCCCTGAATGAAAAAAACATATATTTACGATATTCTATAGTTCTTTGGCTTTCAAAAAAGCATTCATTCGTAAAAATCTGTTAATTATTAACGAAATTATTAACAAAAACGTGAGCAAAGAAAAAACACAAGTACACTCACTGGTCGAAAAAAATGGACTTCAATTGAATTAAAAAGCGAACCCTATCTACGAGAAGCTAATGTATCCTCTCTGAGCATCAGGTCAAGGGCCCTAACTTTATTATATATTATTAAAAAAAATATTTTTTGAATCTCATATCTTTCTTTATACTTCTAAAAGAACAAGAGGTCCATTTTTTTCGTCCAGTGAGTGTACTTGTGTTTTTTCTTTGCTCACGTTTTTGTTAATAATTTCGTTAATAATTAACAGATTTTTACGAATGAATGCTTTTTTGAAAGCCAAAGAACTATAGAATATCGTAAATATATGTTTTTTTCATTCAGGGATATCTAAAATTGTATTAGGGGTGACCAAAGCAAAAAAAATCTTGAAAATTTCGATTTTTTAAAACTTTAAGCAGTTTGCGGCACGTCTAAATGACCTCCGATTGGGATGAAACTTAAAATTTATATGTATTCTAACTATCTGCATAATTTGACGGGGTGTCCCGTTAAAAATAATTTGAACATTCTAAATAAAAGCCGTTTTAGAGCCCATTTTCAATCAAAATCTATTTTGCTCTATATCTCTAAAACTGTGCCTGATGGGGCAAAACTGAATTGATATTAGAATTCAGCATGAAAAATACTTCTAGAATTTCATATCTTCATTCTTGTGAAAGAAAAAAAAGTTCATTTTTGTCGACTAGTGTAATCATTCATCGCGTATTGCTTTTAAGTAGTCCTTTGCTACAGTGTGAGTTGGAATTAAAAAGAACGGGGTTTAAATAGTCTCAGATGCTTTTTACTTTCTCTTACCTCTATATATATGTTAATATATTTAGAGAGAAAGTATTGGATTAATGTTAAAAATTCGATGTCGAGATTTTGATGGATATACACGTTTTGAGGTCCACTGAATCCAAAAAAGTGGTTTTTTCGACATGGTCTGTCTGTCGGGGGGGGGGGGGGTGTCTGTGTGTGTTCAATTTTAAGCATGAAGGAATTAAGCTACCCGGTTGAAATATGTTATATTTAAGTTAAACACCCCCCCCCCTCCGGACCGTGAAAATAAGCTTTTAATCAAAATCGGGCTAAAAGTACTAGTACTTTACTGATGTACTTTTTCAGTTTTTTTCGATTTTCTCAAAATTCGCTCCAACGATTTTTTTTTAAATTCATAAATCTATTTTTTATATGCTCTTTAAAATTTATATTCTCATTTTGCCATTGAAATCTTATGAAGACCACTTTACTCTTGTATTTCATAGGAAAGATAGGACAAATGGTTGCCATGGTAACAAAATATAAATATTTTCCCATCCTTATGTCGACCCAAAAATCTGGTGTGACAAGCACAGTATTCAAATTTGGTTACCGAAGGTAAGAGAAAGTTGTGTGCTGTGCGCCAGTCACACCAGATTTTTTAAAGTGTAGGTGCTTATTGAAGTATCAAATAAATATTTTTTAATAGGAAATTAAAACAAAAATTTGTTTTTCTCTTTTAATATTTTAAAAGAAATTGTTTGTTTTTAGGTTAATGAAATAGCTAATTGTAATTGTTGTATATTCGTCCTCGAGATTCTGATGTTTTGGACCTCTCTGAGCATTTTATGTTTGTGTGTAGGAATAATTCCTTCATCCGGAAGTGGTAGTTCACTTAATATTTTTTTTTTTACAAAAATTGTGAAATTTCTTCTTTTTAGGAATTCGAGAGGGGGAAGTTCACTAATGAAATTTTATCCAAATTATTTTAGATTCTATAATATTAAATTTAAATTTATTCGTGAAAAAAAAAAGATTCGACTTGGAAAGTGAAGAGAAGGCGTTAATGACCTTGTCTCTTCTTTCATTCATTTTTGTGGAGGTTGATCTGCTTGTGAAGTCTTTTTTCACTTTCTCCCACTGGATGCATTAATTAATTTAAAAAAAATGTCATTCTTTATTTTACCACTCCCAGTCGAAAATAAATAAGCTAAAAAGTATACAAATCTTATTTTATATTAAGAAATCGTTTGGGACCTTGGGAATAATTTTATCTTAAAGTATTGAAATTTATTATTATGGCATCTCAAAGAAGCGGTTGTATTTATAGAAGTGGGACAGCCAAAAAAAGTGAAAAATGCAGAACTATGAAGATAGGTACTTGAAAAATGTGAAAAGCACATTATTAGTTTATTTACTGTTTTGCACGTTGGCGGCCTTCACAATCACACCATGAAATATATATTAGGAAACAACGTGGATGCCTGCCAAAAGCTAGTAAATGAAAATTTGTATATCACTCTGTTTTCTTACTTCTGAATGATTTGGTACTTCCTAAATCTTGAAAGCGATAAGGGAGAACATCCTCTTTCAACAAATTTTGGATTTTTATTAAAATTAGATTTTGTTACTTAAATCTTTTTTTTAACACTAACACTTTTTCACACTCACATTCATACACGCAGACTTTTCAGCAACTTAGGCCATTTTAGACTTTTTACGATTTGGTATCCAAATGGCTTAAATAAAATTATCGGACTGCTTGGGATACGAACCCTCGACCCTTGGTATACAAAGCAGGCGAGCTACAAACTACACCAAGCCCGAGGGCTACTTAAATCTTAAAATGAAATCAATCGATGCTCACTCCCCTCGGCTTTCTCATATACCCCAAAAATGAAATTATTTCAAAAACTCAATTCTTGAAAAACGTCAAAGAATAAGAACCATTTAAAATAATGTAATTTATCATTTAGGTAGAGATCTTGCATCTAATGATAGGAAACAAGGGAACGCTTCCCGTACTGAGCGATGAAATTTTTCTAAATTGACTTAATTTAGAAAAATAGGGACAGGGTCTAAATCTGTCGAAAAATTAATTCAGTTAAAATTAAATTAAATCAATCCAATATTTAAGTAAGCCTATATATCAATAACAAAATTAGATTATGTTTCAAATTGTAAAAAAAAAAAAAAAAAAATAAAATAGGAATGTGTCCATTGACAAAAAGTTTCAGACTATAAGAATATAAATAAAATCTGGTGTGACAGTCTGGTGTTCTCCTATCATTCCTATGAAGTACAAGAGTAAAGTGGTTTTCAGAATATTTCAATGGCAAAATGAGAATATACATTTTAAAGAGCATCTAAAAAATAATTGATATTTGAATTTCAATCAAAATCGTTGCAGCGAATTTTGAGAAAATAGAAAAAAAAACTGAAAACTACATCAGTAAAGTACTATAGTACTTTTTGGTCGATTTTGATCATGACCAAAAGCTTATTTTCACGCCCTAGGGGGTGACTAACTTAAATAAAAAATTTCAACCTCCTAGCTCAATTCCTTCATGCTTTAAATTGAGGGGACCTCAAAACGTGTATATATATATATATACTGTATATATATATAGGTAAGAGAAAGCAATAGCCCTGTCTTTACAAAATCTTAACTCTTTGAAAATATGACAAAAACAGTGCCAACAAGCAAGCCATTTGCAAACTTCAAAAAATTTTGGTCAAGATAAATTCATTTGTAATTTTTAATGCATTGGTTAATCCATTCATATTTAAAATGTCTTAAAAGAAAGTATTGAATTGGTTGAGATGGAAGATTTAAAGTAAAGCTGTCTTGTCTTTTGCAGGTCTCCGGGCGCTGGGTCACCGGCCTGAACACAGCCCTTGCGATCCTCTCTTTGGCCGTTGGCCTCGGGAACGTTGTCCGTTTGCCTCGAGTTGCCTTCCTCAACGGTGGAGGTGAGCGATTTCTTCTTATTGGTTATTAAGAAACCAAAGCGTATCGAATATGGATTATACTGGAGCTCTAGCATATGAAGCGCCTTTTCTTCTTTGTTGGTTGTTCTTTTATTCGATCGCTTTACTGTATAAATTGGTTTGTAGTTACATAAAGTTGATATCAGGGAAACGAACACTGAGACGAAACGGGTCTGATTGCAAAAAATCAGCTTGCCATATTGGGAAATCGCCAATTGGAATGTAGAGTATGATGAGATGTGGGTCCGATCGACCTTTCTTTCAAACTTGAATTTCATCCAAGTAAATGAATTTGTAAAAATTTAGAGAATGAAGGAATAGACAATTGTATCAATAAATAGGACAATGCTTGATTTCAGTATTGCCAACTTTTACTCTTTTTTTTTTATTTAGTTAGATCAGGTGTTTTTTATTTCCAATCAGTATTTTGTTTGACATTTGAAGACAAAAAAAAGAGTGACCGTCCCGATTTCTTCGGTCCAGGCTCTACCGACACGGTCACTGCTTCCAAGGCCCCAGGCCCCAGTAACACACTTGAGACCTCGCTCTTCTATCAAAGGGGTTTGTCTATTTTATTTAGATGAACCAAAAGATAAGAGTTCCATAAAAAATTAATATTCATAAAAAGGAAATATAGACAAAAACACTGGACTCATACACTCTCAAAAACTATTTGTTTTGGAAAAAACGAATAATAAAAATTAGAATTTTAAAAAAGCTTAGGTGGAATATGACAAAAAAAAAGTGGGAAACTGCAGTTGTCAAACCAAAATAAATTTGGTAAAAAAGAAAATTATTTGGCCATAGCCAGGTCAACTTGGCCATAAAAATAGTGATCAAATTACAATAATTCCCACAGAGCTTGGAATTGGTGGAAACCTTTGGTACACCATTGCAAATAAAATCCCAAAAGTCCCCATTGATCCCATGTGAGCTAAAAAAGTTGTTCAAGATCAAAGGTCAAAATTTTCGATTTTTGGATTTTTCTCGAAAACAGTAAGTTTAATCAAAAAATAGGTCCGACAAAAATTGGAGATCATAAAATTATCTACAAAAATTGTCTTCATACTTTTTCGTGTGAGAATCACCATTTCTGAGATATCGAGATTCTAAAAGTTGAAAGAGTTACATTCTATGTAATATGCACACTACGGTGGCCATATGAAATCGATTTTTGAATTTTCTATTATAATATGCTAACAAAAAAAATCAAATGAAATTTCTAATAATACCACTAGAAAGGAAATTTAATTTTGGTTATTATCATATTTAAGCGAAATGCGACTGTAATCGAGATAATTGGGTCTAAAGCCAGGGAGCGCGCTTTTGAATGATTTTGGTATTTTAATTGTAATGGAATACACAAAGTCTCCACCAATTTTCAGCTCAGTGAGAAATTTTGAATTTTTCTCCCTCTTCTTTATCGAAAAAATTAATTAAATTTTTTTTCCTTAAAATCATATTCAAATTCTATCTGAATCTCTCTATCCACTATAAAAAACAAGAAGCTCCCTCTTAATAAAATAATTTCATTTTTTTTTCAGTGCCATTTCTTGTGGTTTACGCGGTTATAACACTCGTCCTTGGAGTCCCGCTTGTATTTCTCGAAATAGGTTTGGGACAATTTTCTGAAGAAGGAACAACGAAAATATGGCGAGCGTTGCCGCTCTTCAAAGGTAAAAGCAATTATTTAAATTTTAATATATCAATAGCATTTTGAAATGATAGATGATGATGCAACGCATTGACCTTTAAAATAAATTTTTTTTAACTACAGGAAAAGAATTCTTTCTAAAATAAAATAAACAAATAATGCCAATCATTTCCGGTGCATTATACATAATTAGAATCTCTCAGGGATGGGCTAATCTTATCATCTAAACAATGTATCTAATTTTTAAATGCTTAATAGCAGGAAAAAAGAAACTGATAAATAAATTTAATTTTTATATAGTAGGTTAAGAATTGATAGTAGACCTATGGGTTTTTAATAATTGAAAAACCGTGCATAATCTAATTCTAATCAGGTTTATTTTATTTTTTAAGTCTTTTCGGCATCAGGCCATCTCAATTTCACGATTTCAATTATTTTTAAATGGAAAAAATGAATTCTTTTGTGGTTTACATGAATATTTTAAACCAAAGTTTAAGCATCTCTTAAAATTTTACATCAATCCAAAATACGTATTACGTATTAAAGAGTAATCCAATCTACAAGAAAGAGAGGAAGTTTTCTGCTTAAATTTACTTGCAGATCGAATTCAGATAATAAATAATCTTATTATTTTGAGTATTTATTGTTGACAACCAGGTGCACTAACTCTCTGGTTTCGGTCCAGGTCGAACCATCATCAGGCCTATAAACATATTTTAACAATCGTGTGAAACAAAATTATACTTATTGATAATACCATTTTCATTATAACTCTAGAGTTTTTATTTCTTTTTATAGAAAACAACTAGGTTGATTGTTTTCTATAAGAAGAAAGAAAAACTTTATATAGGCTAATGAAAATTGAATTATCAATAAGTATAATTTTGTTTCACACGATTGTTAAAATATGTTTATAGGCCTGATGATGGTCCGACGTGGACTGAAGCCAGAGAGTTGGTGCACCTGGTCGTCAACAATAAATACTCAAAATAATAAGAATTTCTTATTTATTATCTGAATTCGATCTGCAAGTAAATTTAAGCAGAAAACATCCTCTCTTTCTTGTAGATTGGATTACTCTTTAATACGTAATACGTATTTTGGATTGATATAAAAATCTTAAGAGATGCTTGAACTTTGGTTTAAAATATTCAAGTAAACCACAAAAGAATTCATTTTTTCCATTTACTTGTTTATAAATAAATAAATTGAAATCGTGAAATTGATTCGAACTAAAACAAATAAAGAAAAAAGAACTAAATTGTTCTGGTGATTTTTAGATAATAAAAAAAAGAAAGTTATTTTATCAATAATAAAGATAATTAAATTAAAGCATAACAATAAATTTGTTTGTGACAGGTGTCGGCTACGTTAAAGTGGTCCTTTCGGCGCTGACAGCTCTCTATTACCCAATTCTGATGACCTTGTCTTTATTTTACACAGTATGGACAGGTAAAGGACCTTTGCCATTTACTGAATGCGAAACGCCTAATTTTGGCTCAGGGGTAAGAAAAAAAATTTTATGAAAAAATAAAATCCATTATTTAACAATTATTTAATTTTGTTACAGGAATCTCATATGCCAGGACAAACATGCCTAGAGTAAGTAACTAAAAAGTCAAATTAGAACAACCTAAACGAATATTAACTAATAGATATTTTTTGTATATCAACAAAAAAATTTAAAACTATATTTTTTAAGGGATTGTCTGTATTTAAAAAAGTGCCTAAAGAAAGAAAAAAATGTTACAAGACTTAAGAAATTTAAAATATCATTGGCCCTCGGGCATGGTGTAGGGGTTAGCGTGCTAGCCTCGTATACCAAAAGTCGCGAGTTCGGACCCCAGGCAGCCCGATGATTTTATTTAAGCCATTTAGATACCAAATGGCTTAAATAAGAATGCCTGGACCCCCAATATGTATATTAATTAATAACGGATATCGTCAAAGTCTTAAATGGCCTGAGTTGCCGAAAAGACTGTGTGAATGTATGTGTGAGTGTGAGTGTGAATGAGAAAAAAGTGTGAGTGTTTAAAAAAAAATATCAATGTTAAAATATATTTTATCAAAGAGAGAAAGTTTATAGTTTACAAATGTACAAATGTATATTGTGATTGTAGGCTATATCTAAAGATTTATTTCTAATAAAATTATATTTATTTTGCGTTACTACTCAAAAAGTATTAGGGAACTACAAGCTTTAACAATAGAAGACCATAAACAAAGAAATACTAAAATTAGTATTAAAAAAATATATAGAGAAAAGTGGTGTGATGAGGTTTGTTTGTTTGGATGCTCGAAGGCGAAGCCTGAAGATAGGCAACACATTCGACCAACTCATGAATATCGGTACTTTGAAGAATGATGACGAACGTATGGCAAGTAATTTTTTGCTGATACGTGAACATGAATTTTCAAGATAAATCTTGAAAAAAATAAAGGGTCGGACTAAGCCGAGCGCACAACTTTGCCTCCCCATTATTCAAAGAAATAACGCAACGCGTTTGTTTATTTGTTTTGATTTTGCTCTGTTGCTATGCACAATTTTCGAATTTAAATGATTTTTTAATAAACTTATGACAAATTAGGATACAAATATTATATATCATTTTACTCGGGAGGAAGTCTAGTTTCTGAATATATAAAAAAAATTATAGGTTATGTAAGAAAAAAATATTGGCCCCCCCTCTAGAGCGCCCCCTAATGGTCCGATGTTTACCAAAAGGTTTTCAGTTCTTGACCTTTACCTCTAGTTTATGTGTGCAAAATTTCAAAACCATTGGATGAATAGTTTTTGAGTTAAATTAAAATTAAAAAAATTACCACAGACATACGCACAGACAGACACACACACACACACACACACACACAGAGACATCATTCCAAAAACTACTTAAATGGATTCAGGGGACCTCAAAACGCATTTTGGCAGCTTCAGAAAAATTTCGATTTTTTTTTACGATTACATTAACTTTACCTGCCCAACCTACGGTTGATGGGCAAAGTTAAAAAAATTGTTGAAACAATCAAAGAATCAGATAAAGATTTTTAAGTTGGTGAATTTGGAAAATAAATAAATACAATTATTATGTACAGTGAGGGACAATATTAAGTCCCACCCATGCATTTTCTACTTGTAATTATTTCATTGTTTAAAAAAATATTATATATTTTTTAATGGAAACTTATATGGTTCAAACCTAGAAAATTTCCAATAAAGATTTCCATTTTCTTTTAAAAAAACAATGAAATAATCACAAGTAGAAAACGCATGGATGGGACTTAATATTGTTCCTCACTGTACTATAAGGAAACAAACATTTGTCGATTTGAGATTATTGGACGAAAGAATTCAGAAGAGGAAATAATAAGAACTTGGAAAAGGTCTATCATCCAGTTAAAAAAAAAAAAAAAAAATAGCAATGACTATTTTATCAATTTTGTGAGTCATTATTTTAGTTAACAAAGGTATTAGAAATAGAATGACTATTATCTATTAGGCGCGTGTGTGATTTAGTAAAAGTGACTAAATATGAACCTGATATAGGCAAGAAGTACTTAAAGAACATGCCAATTTGTTAAATCCACCTGGAAATTAACAATTGAGCATGCAGAGTTCGATCTAAAGTACTTTCCAGCAACCAAACAAGAACAAATTTATTCACTCCATAATACAAATTAAATTTAATCAGAGGCGTTTCCCCTTTGTTGCTCTAAGACAGTGGTTCCCAACCGGTGTGCCCCGGCACCCAAGGGTGACGCGAGAATGGCTAAGGGGTGCCGCGAGATATTTAGATAATCCAAAAAAAAAAAAAATAATAAAGAGGTGGAAAAAAAAGTTTTGCTAAAAAAAGGACAAATGATTTTAACGTAAGCGGCAAAAATTAACTGGAGTATCGAAAAAATTTAACTTTGCTAAAAAAAGGTAAAATGATTTTCACGGAAGAGGAAAAAAATTTCCTGCAGGGCGGAAATTCATTTCCTAAAAAAAAGGTACAATGATTTTCACGCAAGGAAAAAAAGATTTTCCGCAGGGCGGACAAAATTTCGTTTTGCTAGGGAGAAAAAAAAGGAAGGGTGTCCCTAGTGTGTAACGTTATTCCCAACGCACTTTTGGGGTGCCGTGGACTTCAAAAGGTTGGGAAACACTGCTCAAAGACTATAAAAAATTTTTTAGCATTTTCTTTAACATTTTAAGACAATTATAAAAATGACTTCCCAATCATAACAAAATCTATTCTTTAAAAAAAAATTTCTGATTTTTATTTTATTTTTAGGAAAACGTTCCTTGTTCCATATAGCACTGATGTGGTTTGGTTTGGAATGAACATCGCTTTTTTATTTCTCATCTGGGCAGTCATTATGTTATGGTAAATATTTAAAAAAAATTGATTAGAGGAGTTCTTCAATTCTTGGTAAAAACGAAACAAGAACTCCTGTAATCCGGATACATTCAAAAGTATGAAATTTTTAATTTTTTTTTAACATTTGTGTTATTATTTGTTTTTCTAGCATTTTTAAGGATAAACAATCGTATCGAAGTGCCGTATATTTCACACTGACTCTAATCGTAGTTTGCATTATCGCTGTCCTCGTTAAGTCCTTAACACTCGATCCCACTTTGGATGGCCTGGGCGAAGTTGCAGGCCGATATGATTGGTCAATTCTTGGTAATATTAAAGTAGGTATTTATATTTGATATTATTTCTCTATAATATTATAATCTAATATTATAAGCTAGCTCATGGGGTGGGGCTCTTGTCCTGAGCGCATGTACTGTCAGAGCGTAAAGTCCAAAAATAATTCCCATAGTTTTTCAAGTGTCAAATCACCCGTTCAGCCTTCTAAAATTCAAAAAAATCCTTTGGTTTTGAATTACTCGTAATTTAACAAGATCTTAAGTTCTTCTTCGTGTTGCAAATTTGAAAAGGGAAAATGATGCGCAACTCCCTCCTCCCCTTCCCGTGGAGATTAGAGGAGTTGACAACTGTCAATATTGATAACTTAAACCCAAGGAGAGTGGGTTTGGATCCCAGGCACCCTATCTTTTGAAGTTATTTAATATTGTGATTTGTTTATCTTTAATTTCTCGGGCACAGGAAGCCCCCCCCCCCCCTCCTTCCTGTGGCCGAGAAATTAAAGATAAACCCCCCGGGAGGAGTGGCGTCCAATATTAATTTAAATTTTTTATTCGATCTGGGCTGACTCGCCTCTTGTAATAGGTGTAAGGTTTTCGCTTTCCGTTCGAAAGAGATAAAAAATTTATTATATGCGATACTAATTAATTTAGAAAAATGGGAACAGGGTTTAAATCGCCTTATATACCGAAAAAGACCTTAAATAATTTTTTAATTGTAAATTTAGCTATATAATTGTATCTTTGAACACTTGATAACTTAAACCCAAGGGGAGCAGGTTCGGACCCAGACAGTTAGATGAATTTATTTAAATAATTTGGATACCAATATGAAAAATTGTAGAGTGTCATGTAAATTCAAACCAAATAAACCATCGAAGAGTTGTCTTGACATCCCAAAGACATAGCAAAGACATTCACCATTAACGTCTGCAAATTAATTAGTTGAAGGCAGATTCATCGGTTTACAGTGTCATGAATATCGCTTATAAAGATAATTATATTAATTTAGTTTTTTTTTTACTTTTCAGGTTTGGTATTTGGCCATTGTACAAATGTTTTTCTCAACTCATATCGGCTTTGGAAATATAGTGACATGCGCTGGCCGCTTATATTCCAAGAATCACCCTCTTTGGTTAGTTACGGTGATAAAATCCTAAATCTTAGTTACAAGAGAAAATAACAAATTTGAAATTTCCAGGACGGCTATTCTTTATATACTGGCGAACTTATTGCTAGGAGGATTGGCGGTACTCGCTTGGTACACCTGGCTGGGTGCTGGACATCTTAAGAATTCCGCAAATGTACCGATGCCAGAGGCTTGGCTCTATACGGCTATTTACGAGGCAGCAGTTCAACTTTTTGAATCCGAGGATAGATTTTGGGCGATGGCTGCTTTTGCTGCTGTTACAGCAGCTGGTTTTGCCACCATGGTAAATATTGATTACTATTCAAATTAAGAAGATATGTCGCACCTCGACGATAGAAGTGAAACAACTAGGAGTCAGAGGTTCGATTCCCCTCTTAAGCGATTTTTTTCTTAATTATTTTGGCTGCCAATTCATTTAGGAGAATAAGAACTAACAAGGGGACGGCCAAGTGAGTATATCACGGATTCGTTTGAAAAAAATTGAGGTTATACTTTGAGCCAAAAAAATGTTCACGTGTTTCGGCGTTTTACTCCATAGAGCCCTGATTGGCCAAAAAAAAAATAAATAAATACCGAAACAATTTTCGCGCTTTTTTTTTTTTTTTTTTTATAAAAAACACTCACACTTTTTTTTTCTCATTCACACTCACACTCACACACACATTCATACAGTCTTTTCGGCAACTCAGGCCATATAAGACTTTTTACGATATCCGTTATTATTAAATATACATATATGGGGTCCAGGCATTCTTATTTAAGCCATTTGGTATCCAATTGGCTTAAATAAAATCATCGGACTGCCTGGGGTCCGAACCCGCGACGTTTGGCATATGAGGTAGGCACGCTAACCTCTACGCCATGCCCCGAGGGCAATTTTCGCGCTTTCAAGTAGTTTCTATTTGAAACATAACGTAACAGTCAGCTGTGGCTAGGCTGGTAGCGTAGCCGACTGGTAAGTAAGTTGTCCCGGGTTCGATCGACGGAGTATGCAATTTTTTTTTTTTTTATCTTTATATGTTACCGTAACAAACAATATATTTAAAACTGTTTCATATTATTTTTTTTTTAGTAATTAAATTTTTTTAAAATTGTTTTTCGAGTTTATTTATTACCTTAAAATTAAAATTTAATTTAAATGCATGAAGAAAATATCATTTATTACAGTATTTAAATATATGAAGAAATAAAGAAGGCATAAAATAATCCATTAATTAAATAAATACATGAAATTAATAAAAAATTTATTTGCTTATATTTGATAAAAAAATTAGGTACAGTCAAGCGAATATAGATAACATACAAAACAAATAAATAGATGACTATTAGCGCAGTTTATAAAGGATATTTTTTTACATGCACATTTTTGTTTTCGAATTTCAGGAGAGAAGGAAGCACTATACTGTCTGTACTAATGAAACTCGAAAAAAAATTTTAAAATTTAATTACTAAAAAAAAATAATAAAATATAAAAAAAAAATAATATGAAACAGTTTTGAATATATTATTTGTTACGGTAACATAAAAAGATTAAAAAAAAAAAAAAAAATTGCATACTCCGTCGATCGAACACGGGACCACATACTTACCAGTCGGCTACGCTACCAGCCTAGCCACAGCTGACTGTTACGTAATGTTACAAATAGAAACTACTTGAAAGCACGAAAATTATTTCAGTATTTATTTATTTTTTTTGGCCAATCGGGGCTCTATGGAGTAAAACGCCGAGACACGTGAACATTTTTTTTGGCTCAAAGTATCACCTCAATTTTTTTCAAACGAATCCGTGATATACTCACTTGGCCGTCCCCTTGTAAGTCTAAATAGCCTCAAATGCGAACGACCTTAAAAAGATCTAAATGAATGAGAAAGAAGAAAAAATAGATACATTTCAAAATCAATTAAAATATTTAGTAGTTTTTACATTGTCTTACTTATTTACGAAATAAGAGAGAAAGTATTGTAACTTCTAATGATAATATCAGAAACTAAATATATCTCGAAAAATTTGATTTGACAATACATAATACAACTTTCGATTCCTAAAGATTTTAGAAAAAGTTGTGTGTTGTGCGGTCGCACACACCAGATTTTTTTGTTTGTAAGAATAATTAACATTTTTTTCTAGGATGTCGATGGGAGATTATTGATCTAATTTTTATTTTCCAGATTTCTTTATTATATACCCTTTTGGTGGCTGTGTCAATGGAGATAAATTCACGGTGGCAATGGTGGCATGTAGCTGGCACTATTTGTGTTATTGGATTCACGATCGGCATTCCCTGCTTGCTCCCAGTGAGTATTGTTAAAGACAAAACAAATACCGATACAAAGTCGCCTCATACTATGAAGAATTTATCTTTAGTTTTTATAATATATATTATTATTATTAGTCTAATATTTTTGGATTTTTTTAGCATCAATTGGAGATCGTACATATCTTGGATCATTATGTTATTGGCAGAATGATAATAGCTTCAACCATACTAGAAATGATTGGATTCGCATGGATATATGGTAAATATTTTTTTTAAATATACTGTACTAACTGACCAGATGGAGATAATACTTTTAATTTAAAAAAAGGTTCAACAAATTACATACAATACAATACAATACTACAATAAAAAAGCAAGAACAAAGGCAAAAATTAATACAATAAAAAAGTATAACAGTTTATTGTTTTAAAAAATATAAAATAGCCAAAAAGTACATAAATATGATGGGCGGTTTTAGGCGAGGAGATTCGAATAAAAAACAAACGCAAAAAATTATTTTTGAATTTTTATTTTTGTCTGGATTATTTAATACCAATTGAATGTTAATCTTCAATTTTCTATAATATTAAATATTGAGAGGAAACGTGGAGGAAGGCGGAGGATTAATTGGAATATAAAGACAAATCAACTCCTATACCAAACATCGCGGGTTCGGACCCAGGCAGTCCGATGATTTTATTTAAGCCATTTGGATACCAGATGGCTTAAATAGAAATGCCTGACCCCACAATTGATATATTCTCTACAACGGTTATCGTCAAAGTCTTATATGGCCTAAGTTGCCGAAAAGACTGTATGAATGTGTGTGTGAATGTGAGTGTGAATGAGAAAAAAGTGTGAATGTTTTAAAAAAAAAAAAGACAAATCAAAGATCAAAATAAACAAAATTTGGGCCGAAAGAAGTCCTTCCTATCTTCTAATTAAATATTTAATTAGAAGAAAAGAAAATGTTAATTTTCCGCATTTTGTAGTATAAGGTGAAAAATTTATTTGCAAATATTTCCGAGACTTTAAGGTCTGAGAAAGGTATAGAATTGTAGATCTTCCTCAGTGGATTTTACCATGTCTCCGAAATATTTGGAAATAAATATGCCACCTTACACAATAAAATGCTGAAAATTTACCATTTTCTCTTCTAAATCACTCCTTTCAACAATACCAGTAAAATATATTTTTTCTAATTTCAGGATGCAACAAATTATATGATAATTTTGAATTCATACTCGGAAGAAAACTTAACCTCTACTGGAAAATTATATGGATTATCACTCCAATAATATTAATTGTAAGTTAATTTCCAAAGTTATTTGGAGAAACTGGCGGCGCGGGGGAACTGATCCCTCCTTCTTTCATCATTGAACTAAAGAAAACCGAATGTGAACAATTTGAATCACCACTAAGTAAAAAAAAAAAAAATAAATAAATAAAAGATGATAAATATAATTTTTCATATATATATTTTTTTCCTTTATTTCAGAGCATATAGCGGCCAACAAGTTTGCGCAAAATCACTTGTTTCGGCGAAATAACCCCTTCATCAGAGCTACATTAACTCTTCACTAACAAGTATATAAAAATTTAAATTGAACTTGAAAAATCTTGATTATTACAATTAAAATGAATGAAATATGATAAAATAATTTTCTTTAACCGTAAAAATCACAATATTTTCTTTATATAATTTACAATTTTTTAACATTTTTACTTTTTTTCTTTATTAATTTTTGTTTTATAGAAGTATTTTCATAAAAAAAATATTGTGATCTTTAAGGTTAAAGATTATTATTTTATCAAATTTCCTTCATTTTAATTGTAATAACCAAGATTTTGCAAGTTCTGTTTAAATTTTTACATACTTACTTGTTAGTGAAGAGTTAATATGGCTCTGATGAAGCTTTATTTCGCCGAAACAAGTTATTTTGCGCAAACTTGTTAGCTGCTATACGCTCTGTAATAAAGAAAAAAAAATTATATATGGGGCATTCCACGCCAACTCGACCACTTCTGAACCTGACCATTTTTGATTTGTCTGAAACTTTGTCATCTTTTTGTACCCTATTGAAAACGTGTCTGAGAATTTTTTCAGATTTTTCGACCCAGCCAAAAAAAAGTTATAGCATTTTCAAAAAACATCGATTTTTTTTTTCAAATAACCGTAAAACTGTCAAAAATTAACTTATCGGGACGATTTTTTTTTTGAAATTTTAGTCTTTAAATGTACTTTTCAGAAATAAATATGACAAAATTTTACAGATTCATCTTGAACGTTTTTTTTGACATTTTCGGAAAAAAACAAAAATTTCGGGATGAATGACACTTTTTTTTTTAATTTTTTTTTTTTATAAAAAACTTTGATTTTTTCTACAAATGCTCTGGAAATTTCAGAGTGGGATTATTTCGCGTTCTATTTTTTTTTATTTTTGAAAAAAAAATATTTTTTTTTTCTCCGCATATTTATCATGATGGTGCTCTTAAATTCTTCCAGGATTGACTGAGATTCTAGAAAATTGAAGAAAAATAATAATAATAATAGTTAGAGGTGATGAAAATCGAGAAAATTCCATTTATCCTGAAAAATTAGAAATTAGTTGTGTATTCAACTACTGAAGAATTTGAAGCGTCAAATAAAAGCTTAGAAACATGGGCGTATCTAGAGGGGTGCTAGGGGGGCCTGGCCCTCCCCAGAAAGCTCCTTGCCCCAAGAAAAATTGAGAAAATATGGGGCTTTCCAGGCAAGGGAAGGGCCAGGCCCCCCCGGCACCCCCCTAGTTACGCCCATGTTTCTAAGCTTTTACTTGACGCTTCAAATACTTTAGTAGTTGAATACACAACTAGTTTCTAATTTTTTCAGGATAAATGGAATTTTCTCGATTTTCATCACCCCTAACTATTATTATTATTATTTTTCTTCAATTTTCTAGAATCTCAGTCAAAAAAATTTTTTTTTTTTTTCAAAAATAAAAAAAAAATAGAACGCGAAATAATCCCACTCTGAAATTTTCAGAGCATTTGTAGAAAAAATCAAAGTTTTTTATAAAAAAAAAAAATTAAAAAAAAAAAGTGTCATTCATCCCGAAATTTTTGTTTTTTTCCGAAAATGTCAAAAAAAACGTTCAAGATGAATCTGTAAAATTTTGTCATATTTATTTCTGAAAAGTACATTTAAAGACAAAAATTTCAAAAAAAAAATCGTCCCGATAAGTTAATTTTTGACAGTTTTACGGTTATTTGAAAAAAAAAATCGATGTTTTTTGAAAATGCTATAACTTTTTTTTGGCTGGGTCGAAAAATCTGAAAAAATTCTCAGACACGTCTCCAAGAAAAATTAAAGGGGGGCCATGGGACCAGCCATCCTCCGGAGGCCCTGAAAAGCCCCATATTTTCTCAATTTTTCTTGGGGCAAGGAGCTTTCTGGGGAGGGCCAGGCCTCCCCGGCACCCTCCTAGTTACGCCCATGTTTCTAAGCTTTTACTTGACGCTTCAAATACTTCAGTAGTTGAATACACAACTAATTTCTATCTTTTTCAGGATAAATGGAATTTTCTCGATTTTCATCACCCCTAACTATTATTATTATTATTTTTCTTCAATTTTCTAGAATCTCAGTCAATCCTGGAAGAATTTAAGAGCACCATCATGATAAATAAGCGGAGAAAAAAAAATTTTTTTTTTTTCAAAAATAAAAAAAAATAGAACGCGAAATAATCCCACTCTGAAATTTTCAGAGCATTTGTAGAAAAAATCAAAGTTTTTTATAAAAAAAAAAAATTAAAAAAAAAAAAAGTGTCATTCATCCCGAAATTTTTGTTTTTTTCCGAAAATGTCAAAAAAAACGTTCAAGATGAATCTGTAAAATTTTGTCATATTTATTTCTGAAAAGTACATTTAAAGACAAAAATTTCAAAAAAAAAATCGTCCCGATAAGTTAATTTTTGACAGTTTTACGGTTATTTGAAAAAAAAATCGATGTTTTTTGAAAATGCTATAACTTTTTTTTTGGCTGTGTCGAAAAATCTGAAAAAATTCTCAGACACGTTTTCAATAGGGTACAAAAAGATGACAAAGTTTCAGCCAAATCAAAAATGGTCGGGTTCAGAAGTGGTCGAGTTGGCGTGGAATGCCCCATATATATATATATATATATATATATATATATATATATATATATATATATATATATATATATACTGTATATATGAGAAATTGTCTTTGTCATCTTTTATTTAACCAAGAATTTATCTACCTTGTGGGTGAGATTTTAACTTTGGATTTTTGTGGGTCGGTTGAAAAGAGGAGGGGGAAATAAAAGAATAAAAAAAGTCAAAAGTCTGATATGACTGACCGCGCAACACACAACTTTCTCTTACATTCAGTATTCGAAAGTTGAGTGTTGTACTTTCACACCAAATTTTTTTGTGTCAAAATATATTTATAAAAATATATTTTCAATGATAGGGCCTTATATTAAAACCCATTTAACGGCACCTAATATTTTGGGGGCTTCACAATGTGTCTCAACATCGAATTTTGAATACAATCGCTTTATATTAACAAATAATTTGAGAGAAAGCAAAAGAACAAACACATTTTATATATGTTCCGTATAAGAGATACTATATGACTGCGGAGATTTGTTATAGTAAAAATTTGATGCAATCTGACCCTCTATAGCCCTACCCCAAACCCGTGAAATTAGAGATATCAACTTCTCTTTAAACATATGCCTTATCACTTTGTAATTTAAATTTTTCTTTTCAGGTGGTGGAAATATGGTCGTTGGTCGATATGCCTCTTACAGGAATGAATCCCAATCATCCAGATCCAGTATGGGTCTATACATTTGGATGGATATTATATTTATTTACTTGGATTATTGTGCTTCTCTCTGCCATTTGTCAAATATCAATACAAGACGATTATGGATTTTTGCAGGTATATAAACAATACATATAGCCTATAGAAATATATTTTAATTCGATTAAGAAATAAATTATAATTTTTTTTCTTTTGTAGAAATTTAAGAGTACACTAAAACCTTCTCGTAATTGGGGACCTGCAGATCCTATTTATTATCACAGTTGGTGGCAATTCAGATCTCACTTTCAACAAACTGGAAAACGAGATTATACTCTCAAACGTCAAGGAACAAAAGATTATACACATTCTGTACGAAATAAGGTAGGGATTACTAATACTCATTCAATCAATGAAATAAAAAATAAAAACGCTAGTGTTTTTCAATTTGTGGAGAAATAAAAAAGTCAAAGTAATTATTGAAACGACACCCGACAATGCAGAGAAAGTGAACTTGGGCCAATATAGGAAAAAAACAACAAAGCCCTTGCACTTATTGGTTCGCGAAGACTGGCCCAGGATTGGCCTAGTCAGGCCCAATAAGGAAATAAACCTTTGATAGGTGCACTGAGCGAGCAAACGCTCATTCTACCTCCTCAACTATGATTTCCATCTCCTTTATAGTGTTTTGGAGTGTTCCCAGCCAAGCAAATTAACAACAGATAAGGAGTTGAAAAATTTTGCTTGTTTTAGTGAGAAAAAGAAAAAGAGGGGGGAGATAGAGCGAGTTCGCTCGCTTAGTGTAAATACACCTAAACAATAGAAATCTCCCATTTATTAGCACTACGATGCTGCTGCCCGTCAACAGGAATGATTGCTTGGCCGTCCGGTTGTCGAAATGGGTTGGTTTTGCTATTCGAAGCTGCTGAGGTTTTTCCAACGACTAGCCAGCACAGTGTGAATAGCAACAGCCTTGCACTATAGTCAACCCGGAGCTGGTTGCACGGGAAAATAATCACTCCAGTTAAAAGGCTACCTCATTGTAGTGCGAATAGATGGGGTTTTTCTATAGGTTTTATATCGTCTGCTGAGAGTCTTAGTGGCGAAAGTCCGAAAATTCTCTTCTTTTTGAGTTAAGCCTAAAACATGTTCTCTTTTGAGTGGCAAAGTGGCGAAAATATATTTCCATTCTTTGCTATTGATTCTGGCCTCTTCATTTGTTGTCCGGCTATTTAAATAATATATATGCTTATAAAACTTTCAAATGCAATTTCTCGAATTGAACCTCTAAGAGCAAGTATGTTCCAAAACAGCATTTATTTTTCGAAATTCCTCTTCTCTCATTAGTCTATTAATTTTCTAGGGCGCTTTGAGCAGTCCAAACGGATACTACCATCACAGGCCGCCAATAAAAACTGTGGGTCAAGCATCAAGTGTAGCTTCAAGTTCTTCAAGCTCGCTAGGCAACAGAGGGAATCAACCTCCATTCTTAGTGGACGCCTCAAGTACCGAACATGTCTGCTGGAGAGGAAGTAATGGGGCAGCTGCCTGAGATTTTTAAAATATTCTAAAATAATTATTTGATCTTCCTTAACTTTAATTAATTTATTATTTAAGATTAAATTAATCTATTATTCATTGTTATTGATTATTAATCTATTTCATACGCTTATAATCTTCATTATTTAAAAAAAAAGCATAGATTATCAAAAAAAAAAAAAAAAAAATTCCTTTGAAAATTGTTAATTTATAATTATGACTATTTTTTCTAAACAATTTTAAAAATATTTTCTATTTGAGGCCTTATTACAAAAACAAAGACTGGTAGAATCGGCAGATAAGTGAGAATTTAGCAACGATTACTCTTAGGAGATTAGCATAGATATTTTAATCAAAATAAACAATTTAAATGCCAAATATAAGTATTAGATGGATCAAATTTAAATTGACCTTAATTTCTTTTTAAAAGCAATATTATTTTTCACTAGTGAATTGGAAATTTTTGATTATCAAAGAATAATGGTCCAGGATCCCAGGCCCATTTTTCCAAGTTATTACTATCAAACTAATTTTCCGTGAGTAGCTTCATTTTGATGAGACCGCCAATTTTTCCTCTTACAACAATTCTTAATTGTGGTAGCTAACAGTAGTAGGGATATAATATTTCAATTTGACGATTCCCAAAAATTTATTATTATTTATGGGTTTTTTCATTAAATCTTAAGAAAATTATTAACATTATTGAAAAAAAAAATATTTTTCCTACAAAATATTTGGTTCGAAATAGGGGACTCTGATCAAACCATATATTTTGTAGAGAAATATTTTTTTTTTTCAATAATGTTGATAATTTTCTTAAGATTTAATGAAAAAACCCATAAATAATAATAAATTTTTCGGAATCGTCAAATTGAAATATTATATACCTGCTACTCCTGTTAGATACCACAATCAAGAATTGTTGTAAGAGGAAAAATTTAAAAATGGGCCTGGGATCCTGGATTGTAAAACTTGAGTCTTTCTATCTAGCGAACTGTCAATTTATAGTTCGTCATCATTGTTAGTACGTACTAACAATCTCAAATGTTAGAATACATTATATGATCAAATGAGGGTATTGGGAAAAATTATTTCTATTAAAAACTTCCAAGGATGAAATTTTTTTGTAAATATATCATTGTTACAAAAATTAAATTTTAGGGTCTTAATTAAATTAACGTATAAATTTGGTTCATCTAATATGTAAATACGAATGTAAATATTTTATTTAAGTTAGATTTATTTAGAGATATAAAAAGATGTGTATTGTATGTTTTGTTATTTTTACTTTCCTTCTATTATATGTAATATAATATAAGGAGAAAGATTTATGATTGTGAAAAATCAAACCCCCCCCCCCCCCAATTTTTTTATATACCTTTACGATACAGATGGTAAAGACCCTAGAAATGCAAGAAAATGTCAATGTGCGCATGAATGTTTTATGTGTGTATTTAGCTTTTTATTTTGCTTATATCTCTGGAACCACCCGTCAGATTAGGTTGGGGTTTGGCTAATTTATAATCCTAAGTGATCGTAATAAGATATTAAAACGAGGAGTGAATCGGCCCGAAAGAAACACAAGGGCGATACTTTTTTCGCGAATCACTGTTTTCTCAGTTTCACCACAACATAATCTCCGCCATAATAATTAAGACGTTTACCTCTAAACCTAAAATATCGAGAATTATCAAACAATCGAGTGAGTGAAAGAGGATATATTTGCAAAAAACGAAAATAAATTTGGGTTTAAAATGAAATATTTTCAGTCAAATGCCAACCCGAATATAATTATTAATAAAAAAAAAACATTTGTTATTAGAAACATAATTCCAAAATATCCTTAAAAAAGACAATTAAGTTCCAAAACTTACCCAGTCTTTTTAATCAGAGTTAATCATATATTACCTAGATGGTATATGAAGAGCTAAGCCTAAGTCAAAAAGCATTAAGCTTAGAGTTAGCTCTGATTAAGAAGACCTGGAAAGATTTGCAGGTTATTGCCTTTTATTTAATAAATACCAAAAAATAATTTTAATTTATAAGGTACAATATAGCTAGTCTTGTAAAATAAATGTAATATATATATATATATATATATGTATGTATATAATTTCTCAAATGAAATATTCTCATTTTAGCCATGTGTATATATAATTTTTATAAAATAATAAAAATTTGAATCTTCATTTAAGCTTATGATGTTATTTTTTTATAAACCTTTTTTTTTCTCTAAATTAGCATTTCTTAAGATCACGAAATAAAATGCATTAGAAAAACAATACGACATCAAAAGTAAATAATATTCTCTCAGAAGGACCTGATCTTATAATTTATCACCTCAAGAATCCTTTTTAGTGAAGGATGTATAGAGACAGAGGTAGACGAGAGATAATGCTCTGAATGCTCTTTGCTAATCAGCCGGAAACGTTTCGGTGCATTTATTACTACGTACTATCCTCAGTCCATTAGTTAGTGTATAATATATCAGATCTGGTCAAGTGGTATGGGATATACATCTATTTAAATAGCAAACTATTATACATGTATATAATTGGAATTTAGGCTATTAAGAAAATATAATGATTTTCGTTGTGAGTTGAATATATCATTATATTTTCATGATACCCCAAATTCTAATACATGTATAATGTTTGCTTTTTAAATAGCTGTATATCCCATACCACATGACCAACTCTGAGCATATTATACACTAATTAAATACCATTTATTGTAATAGTATTGAGACTTAAGCCCGATAATTAGGCAGCCCAAATGGCACACGCACACTAAAGCTTGTTGTGTGAAAAATACCTTTTTCAAAGAAGACAATAGGCCTTACGACTCTGTTTAACAGGTTTTTTTTTTTTAACACTCCCACTTTTTTCCCATTCACACTCACACACACATACTCACGGTCTTCTCGGCATCTCAGGCCATATAAGACTTAATCGATACTCATTATTACTTTTTTGTTAATATAGCTATTAGGGGTTGAGGCAGGGGCGGATTAAAGGGGGGGGGGGGCGAGGGGGGCGATCACCATTCTTATTTAAGAACAGAGAAGTTTAAAAAGGGTCGTCCGGCCTATTGTTTGCTTTGAAAAAGGTATTTCTCACACTGACAAGAAAGCTTTAAAGTGCGTGTGTTATTTGAGCTGCCTAACTACCGCGCTTTAGTCTCAATACTATTGCAACAGATGATACATATGCACCAAAACGTTTCCGCTTAATGAGTAAAAGCATTCAGAGCTTTATTTCTTGGCTGCCTCTTTCTTTACACATCGTTCATTAAATAACACAGCCACAGCTTTTACATCAAGAACCCTATTTACATTATATCGACAAAGACATTCATGTGAGGCGAGCGTGGCTTATCGGATAAGCTGAGGCTTAGTAATACGAGGTAAAATGTCACTCGAGTTTGAACCCAAATTGCCGAAAAAATTCAACCAAAGTCGAACGTCTCTGCTGGTGCAAAAGGGAGTACACATCCCCTCCAATTCCAGGCACTTAGGGCCTGAGGGATGGACATAGGAATTCAGGGGTAAAACATCACCCGAATTCGAACCATTCCTAGATCGGGGGAGCACAATAGATCTGATCTAAAAGGTCGCAGTGCAAAGAGAAGCCCCAGAACAACTAATCAAGACATTCATGAGTTGGAAGTTGAAACATGATGCTTAGAAAAAAATTTATTCAAAAAACAGTAAAAATAAAACGAAAAGAAGAAAACCTAAAGGTGAAACTCGATAATTAAGAAAAATTTCATTCAAAATATCAGCAAGATTAAAAACAAAAAATTAAAATTTAGATTAAATGCAATTATTAAATACATTTTTTGATTGCGGTGTGTGATAGCCGTTTCTTCTTGAGAACGTTTATAGGGAGCACCACGTTCCATGCTCCCCCAAGGAAAAATTAGAGTTCTTCATTCTTATAAAGCATATGTTGGTTAATGTGTGTGGAGAAATCTGACTATCTTTAATTTGAATTGATTTAATGTAGCCAATTTCAAAATTTTGCGGATTCATATGAATCTTTGGTATTTAATGATTTTAAATTAATTTCGATTTGAAGCCTGATTTTCAGTAAAAAAATTTTCTAATTTTTTAAATATTTGTGATCTTCGTTTGTAGTTGAGAAAAACATTATCTCTTGTCATGGAAGTTACGACGAGAATAACAACAAATATGCCAGTGCATGAAGCCAATTAACAATGAAATTAAATTGAAAATTTAAATATTTTTAATAACGCTACCCGAATTTGCATGTGATCCTTGCGCAAGAGTTATGCTAATCTTCTCTGTAGCGTTCCGATTTTAGTATATGTAACGCAGATACAAATATTTTCAAAATTTACTTGAGAATTCCTTTTGCTTATAAATGCTCTGAAGATAGAAGAAACGCCGAACAGCCCCGATAACTCAACCGTTCGAAATCTAAAACAAAAAAGAGGACAAAATATTAACAAGGATATATAAGGGGGGGCCAAGTGTTCCTAAAAAAAGTAAATTGATTTTCATGGCAGGAAAAAAATTTTTGCCGCCCTGCGGAAAAATTGATTATAGTTTCGTCAAAAAATTTTTGAGTTCGGGACCCCCCGAAAAAAAATTTTTATATATGCCCTTGCGCCCAAGTGGGCTCTAGGCTTAAATATTTTTAATAACGCTTCTCGATTTTGCCTATTATCCCTGCGCAAGAGGCATGCTAATCTCTGTATCGCTCTAATTTATAGTATATATATATATCGCCGAAGCAAGCATTTTACAAATATTTTTAATATTTACTTGAGAATTCCGCTTGCTTATATATCCTCTGAAGATTGAAGAAATGCCAACCAGTCGACCCACACCAACAGTTCGAAATCTGAAAAAAAAAGAGGAAAAATATTAATCAATTGCTGTAATTCAAAAAAACGAGAAGTTCCATTGTAATAATAAACTTACCATGTAGACTGTTTCTTTATGCCCAACAGACATATTCACAAATAAAATTTGGATTTTTAAGGTCAAGCAATAGAATTTCAGTTTGTTCACTTTTTGGAATTATTGGGAGCCAATATTTTTGGAAGAAATTAAAAACGATAGAATCTAAAATGAAAAAATATGGATATTAACATTTAATATATTACAGATTAATAGTAAATATATACATTTCAAGAAATTTTTAAATTGCTTACATTTTATTAAGCAATGCGTTAGAGGGTTCAAAGCAAAGATTTGTAAGTAAATAGACAAGATAGTTCTAATTACATATAAACAATGCTTTAAACATTATAAACACATTGTTCTTCTCAAAAAATCCATGAGATATGATTAATTTATTGCCAGTTAACACTTCGGTGGGATCCTCTTCTTTCTTGAGACGATCGCGTATCACGTAACACTCCCGAGAAAGCAATAGAGAGCCTTCATTTAAAATAATAATCGTAACGAATCGGGAAATCGCGCCCAAAACCCCAAGGAAAGATTAAGAGAAAAAGAAAGATTCCTATATTAATTTGAATTTACTTACAGATCAATTAATTTCTGCCCACCTACCTAATAAATAAATACTAGCGAGCTAAAGAGCAGAATTAATTGATCAAATTAAGAACCGAGTTAGGAAGGAAGCCCGGGAAAGTACTGTACCGAAGATTTGGTTTGGTTGCCCATCAGTAAAAGAATGGCGTTGTTTCAAATGCCTGCTGAAAAAAAAGAACCCTAATAGCTAACAACATCCTAACCGAACTAACATTTGAAGCCATTAACTCATTCTTTACTGACACAACCAGCGCAAATCGTTAGCATTGACCTATCGGGCTCCAGAGAAAGAATTAAAAAATTCTTTCTCTCTCAAATACGAAACGATGGATAGAAGAATTCTCATAGTTCTCTTGGAAATTGGTCAAAAGTGAATTCACACTCTCCTGGGAGCCCTGCCTAATTATGCAATATTCTTGAATATCGCAAACCTATTTGGGAAGAGAGGGACAACAACGGAGAATGAAAAGCGACACCTATGCCAGAGAGATGCCAATTCACAATTCACCTCAATCCAAGAGAAGGTCAGAGAACCTTTGAGAAGGCCTAGACCCCCAAAAACAAAGACATGCATGCATAAGCACAGAGATTTTTAATTATTCGCCCTCCTAAAAAACTATTTGATATCCTATTTATAAAGAAATGTGTGTATTTTAATATCTTAAAATTATAATGACTTAAAGTAACAAGAGAGAGAAAAAAGATAGAGAGATAGAACCCCAAATACACACAATCCTTATGCCTAATATACTGTACTAATAACTTAACTCTAAACATTTGAAATGTCTCATAGTAGATGCTGATCCAGCGGTGAGAGAGAGATAGTTCCTTTCGATACACTTAAAAATAAACCCTACTTACAGTTATTTAGCTGTACTTTTCAAACCATCTCTCACTTTAATCTAGAAAAGAAACTCTGAAATGTTAGAAGAAGAACATGCTAATTAACCTTGCAATCTAACTAAAATATAATATTTAGGCCGAATTAAAAAAAAAAATAATAATAATTTTGAAAATTTCTTAGCCAGCTCACTCTGCGCTTATGCTAAATATGTATATACAGGCCTTTACACTCTGAAGTAGCTACGAAGCACTCGAGGACTCCTCGCAGTCTGTAGTGAAGTCCTCTCTATCACGCTGAAGGCAGATGAACAAATCTGGCCGCTACCTCCTGTCATTTTCATCGAACTCATCGTTAATTACAGCCACTTTCACACAAGGGAGATGAACAAATCTGCGCTGTCGCCCGCCCCTTCAAACAGAAATAAAAAAAAATTCATCTTACGGAATATTTTTTAAGGAAGGATACAGTATATACTGTATATACATGTAATACATACCCATTTGAACTTGCAGCCTTAAGATAGGAGCCCCTTTGTGCTGATATTGATGAAGAGCCAAGATGGATATGATTCGAATTCCAATCTATAATTAAAAGAAAAATGAACTTGTTTTAATATATTTTAATTTATTGGTAAGTAAAGTTTTAGCATTTATTTCTTTTAAATCGATTTACTAAATAAAACTTCCTCAAAATATCTATATCTCTAAAAAAGTCAAAATTTTACTATTAATAATCCTCAGCTTTATCTAATTAATAATATTGGTTTGTATAAAACTTAAATTGTTGTATATTAAATGTCAAGTTTTTAATAATTAGCTCTTTGAATTTATCAGCATAAATTTAATTGAAAAATGAATTAGAATTGCAAAAATTTCAAGAGTGACTTACTAAACGAAAAGAATTCTTGGAGATAAAAGAGGCTCGATGGAGAGAGAGATGTTAACAGGCACTTTTCTCTCTCTTTACTAAACCATAGGACCGAAGCTAGTCTGATCCGCTGCCGTTCAGAACCTCCTGAAACAAAAATTAAAGCATGTAGTATGTGAAATATGAAAAATATTTTTAGCATTACTTTCACTATATCTAAGATTTAAAGATTTTAAAAGAAAATAATGAATTATACACCTTTTATATGGATTAGTATACAGTTGTATTCATGCATAATTATGGAAAATGTGTCTAATTAAAGAAAAGTTTAACATAAAATACGACTTATGATAAAAAATAAATAGTTTTTAAATAAGTACAATTGAAATATTATTATCCGGAATCTCAATTAACCAGTATATTAATGAAAGGGGGGTCGGGTAGGCATTTGTCATGGACAGGTTCCTTTGAACAGAATATATATATATATATTTTAAATATTTGAGTAGGTGAGCTGGAGTGTGGAGGTTGAATCTTCAAATATGAATTCGAACTCCCACCCTTTGAAAATATATATACCCTCGTAGGCTACTGTTCAATCACGAGAATAGCATCTTTTTTTATGATTGTTTAATTTAAATATCATTAGTCCTTAGTCGACTAGTCCATCTTTATCCGGATAATAAATTTTCTATCCTATTACCAGTATATCAATAAAAGCCTGTTAAAGAATATGTTCACACCCAATGAATAATTTAAAAGCTAATAATATTAACATTTACAGCTAAATGAAATGAGGATAGAATACAAGCCTTCCTTTTAATAAAAAAAATTTCATATCTTTAATGAGTGATTTAGAAATACAAAGAGTATTAAAAACACCTTCAGTCAAGAAGAGAGAAAATAGAGAAATACTCTAACTAAAGAAAACTTCAAACTCACCAAAAATCAAGAGAGTCTATTAAACTTAATGAATAAAAAAAAAAATTTAAATCATTATATCTATTTACCGATTTTATTTGAGCTAAATGGGAGGACATGTAACGAGAGATGCTGCTAGCCATGATCGCGTTCACTTACTAAGAGTATAAAATTTTTTCCTACTCGTCATCAATGGCTTCGTTCAAAGAGTAATTAGCCAGGAAATGAAAAAAATATTTTTTTCTAAGAAATTGAATCAAATTAATTTCAAGTGGCCTGGTCAAAAAAACCCAACAACTAATTTTTTTTATATTGCCTTCAAAATAAAAAAAACAAGGAGTGAGCATAGAATCAATTCTTGATACTGTATATTTCAAATTAATTTAATTTTTTGTACCGAAGTAGAAGTTGCTTGGGAAAGGCAAAACTGCTTGCAATGATTGCTTTTTGAATCAATTAATATTAAATAAAATATAAAAAGTGGATTTGCTGCTGATAACTTTATATATATATATATATAGACACTCAATATGTCATTAAGCTATTTGAAATTATCTATCAGAATTGGCAATTTTTTGGAAATAATTTGTTAAATTCATTTTAAGGATTATTTCTATGATCTTATTTAAATTTAACTAGTTAAAATTAAGCTCAACTAAGCTTAAATAAATAAATATTACACCAGTTTGCCCACCTGTTGTTGGAGTTGAAATTCTGTCAAAAAGGAAACTTTCTGGTTTTATTTATTCCATAATTTGGAACCACATCCCCTAAATAATTAATATCAATCTTGTAACTTAATAAATTATAATGTGAAATTGCTTTGAATGGAAAGAAATATGTGAATTGTGTACAGAAAGATCACTCACTTCTATTAAGTTTTTTAAATAAGAATCTACCAATTGGGTGTGATTTATTAATTTATTTAGTGTAAAAATATGAAAACATTTATATTAGAACAATTAAATAGTAAATAGAAAGAATATTTGAATGTAATTAGAAGGAGATAAGATTGACTGTCACCTTCACACAAAAACCAAAGGTTAGTTATTATTAAAATATAATATTTAAATTTACGGCGTGATCCTATATGACGGTAAGTAAATTTTTATTAAAATTAGGAAGTTTTCAGGGAGAATTCACCCTCCCTTCCCTTTATTATTCTAAAAGAGGTGGCGGTAAGCCAATTTGATCGAGGTATATGCCAAAATAAGGAAAATTTTGAAGAAATACAAGGACCACATTAACCATTAAAAATATATATTTTTACTTACTTTTTGGGTTTTTTCTTTCTCCATTGTAATTTAGATGACAAAAAATCTTGCGACTGACCTATTCTGATTGAGATAAGTAAAGAAATTTATTAAATGGAGTTGAAAATATAAAAAATAATTTTATCGAAAATTGTTTATTATTATTTTTTTTTTTTAATAATAAATAAAGGAGCTAACTCCAGATGATAATTGAAAAAAAAACAAATAATAATTTTTTCGGTTAATCTTCAGAATAAAGTGGCAAGCCTTCGCACTGGCTGACTAGTTTACACTTTTGACCACTTTTGACATTAGCTCAACATTCATGAATCTTTCGTTTTTTTTTCATTTAGGCATGCTATTTGTTTTGTCACTAAGGCCGAGAATTCCCTAGTTTTTTTAAATTTTCTTTAATCGAAGGAAACCGAACTGCAACCGAAGGACCGAAACAATTAGGTCGTGTCCCCTGAAGTTGTTTTGTCACTAGTGTCGACTTCGGTTCGGTTTCGATCGGTTCGGCTCGTCTCAGTTCGGTTCGAAACCATCCAGTTAGAAGCGATTCGGTAGCCCTTAAAAATAAATTTTCGGACCCTTCGGGCCCGAAAATTTTTTTTAAAAGCTACCGAATCGCTTCTAACTGGATGGTTTTGAACCGAACTGAGCCGAGCCGAACCAAACCGAACCGAACCGAAGCCGAGAATTCCCTAGTTGTTTTGAATTTTTTCAAAAATAAAATAACCGAACTTAAAACCGAAGGTCTCGAGCGCCTCCGGCGGCTCTCGGACAAGGGATCCCTGCAACTTCTTTAATATATTCTGGATGGATATTTTTTATTTAAATTTAAATATAAGAACCAAAAGACACGGGTCTCCATCGGTGGCCCGCGGACCCAAAGATGTTCTTAATAAGTGTAGCAAACTCGAGCCTTTTTACTAAAAAAAAAGTCAGTGAATACTTTAACTTTTAATACAACATGAAGTTAGCTCCTTTATCGTTCAATATTAAAAAAATAAACAATTTTCGATAAAATTATTTTTTATATTTTCAACTCTATTTAATAAATTTCTTTACTTATCTCAATCAGAATAGGTCAGTCGCAAGATTTTTGTCATCTAAATTACAATGGAGAAAGAAAAAACCCAAAAAAGTAAGTAAAAATATATATTTTTAATGGTTAATGTGGTTCTTGTATTTCTTCAAAATTTTCCTTATTTTGGCATATATCTCGATCAAATTGGCTTACCGCCACCTCTTTTAGAATAATAAAGGGAAGGGAGGGTGAATTCTCCCTGAAAACTTCCTAATTTTAATAAAAATTTACTTACCGTCATATAGGATTTAGCCAAATTTACATACCTGATAGAGTCGAATTTTAGATGATTCACATTTGAAATTATATTAAAATTAAATACGAGATGAAAAGCACAGAGTATAATTACACAAAAGGCGGGCTTGGGCGGGCTGACGACAGCTGGGCGACAGAAAGCGAGAATGGACAAGTTTAGATAATTAGATAATAAACTATCTCCTTTGGTTTGCGACTAACTTACTTTGAGTTATCTTGCTGCATTTAAATAATTATTTTATTATTTTTTTGTTAATTTTTGAATTCTATTATTAAAAAAAAAAATTCATTTTAAATTCTTATACTATTTTTTTATTTTTTTTTTCAAAAATAAAATTTTTTTATTTTAATTTTAAAAAATATTTTGAAAATGAGTTTTATTAAATTATTTTATTATTTTAAATTTGAAATGAATTTTTTTTTATAATAGAATTCAACAATAATCATAAAAAAATAATAATTTAAATTTAGCAAGATAATTTGAAGTAAGTTAATCGCAAACCAAAGAAGATAGTTTATTATCTAAATTTCTAAACATGGCCCTCCTCACTTTCTGTCATATTATCTATTCTTTGTGTCGCCAGCCCGCCTTTTGTGTATTTATACTCTGTGCTTTTCATCTCGTATTTAATTAGTTTTTAATTTTAATATAATTTCAAATGTGAATCATCTAAAATTCGACTCTGTCAGGTATGTAAATTTAAATATTATATTTTAATAATAACTAACCTTTGGTTTTTGTGTGAAGGTGACAGTCAATCTTATCTCCTTCTAATTACATTCAAATATTCTTTCTATTTACTATTTAATTGTTCTAATATAAATGTTTTCATATTTTTACACTAAATAAATTAATAAATCACACCCAATTGGTAGATTCTTATTTAAAAAACTTAATAGAAGTGAGTGATCTTTCTGTACACAATTCACATATTTCTTTCCATTCAAAGCAATTTCACATTATAATTTATTAAGTTACAAGATTGATATTAATTATTTAGGGGATGTGGTTCCAAATTATGGAATAAATAAAACCAGAAAGTTTCCTTTTTGACAGAATTTCAACTCCAACAACAGGTGGGCAAACTGGTGTAATATTTATTTATTTAAGCTTAGTTGAGCTTAATTTTAACTAGTTAAATTTAAATAAGATCATAGAAATAATCCTTAAAATGAATTTAACAAATTATTTCCAAAAAATTGCCAATTCTGATAGATAATTTCAAATAGCTTAATGACATATTGAGTGTCTATATATATATATATATAAAGTTATCAGCAGCAAATCCACTTTTTATATTTTATTTAATATTAATTGATTCAAAAAGCAATCATTGCAAGCAGTTTTGCCTTTCCCAAGCAACTTCTACTTCGGTACAAAAAATTAAATTAATTTGAAATATACAGTATCAAGAATTGATTCTATGCTCACTCCTTGTTTAATATTCTTTTTTTTATTTTGAAGGCAATATAAAAAAAATTAGCTGTTGGGTTTTTTTGACCAGGCCCCTTGAAATTAATTTGATTCAATTTCTTAGAAAAAAAATATTTTTTTTATTTCCTGGCTAATTACTCTTTGAACGAAGCCATTGATGACGAGTAGGAAAAATTTTTATACTCTTAGTAAGTGAACGCGATCATGGCTAGCAGCATCTCTCGTTACATGTCCTCCCATTTAGCTCAAATAAAATTGGTAAATAGATATAATGATTTAAATTTTTTTTTTTATTCATTAAGTTTAATAGACTCTCTTGATTTTTGGTGAGTTTGAAGTTTTCTTTAGTTAGAGTATTTCTCTATTTTCTCTCTTCTTGACTGAAGGTGTTTTTAATACTCTTTGTATTTCTAAATCACTCATTAAAGAAATGAAATTTTTTTTATTAAAAGAAAGGCTTGTTTTCTATCCTCACTTCATTTAGCTCTAAATGTTAATATTATTAGCTTTTAAATTATTCATTGGGTGTGAACATATTCTTTAACAGGCTTTTATTGATATACTGGTAATAGAATTGAAAATTAATAAATTTAAACGTGATAAAGATGGACTAGTCGACTAATGATATTTAAATTAAACAATCATAAAAAAAGATGCTATTCTCGTGATTGAACAGTAGCCTACGAGGGTATATATATTTTCAAAGGGTGGGAGTTCGAATTCATATTTGAAGATTCAACCTCCACACTCCAGCTCACCTACTCAAATATTTAAAATATATATATATATATATATATATTCTGTTCAAAGGAACCTGTCAATGACAAATGCCTCCCCGACCCCCTTTCATTAATATACTGGTTGATTGAGATTCCGGATAATAAAATTTCAATTGTAATTATTTAAAAACTATTTATTTTTTATCATAAGTCGTATTTTATGTTAAACTTTTCTTTAATTAGACACATTTTCCATAATTATGCATGAATATAACTGTATACTAATCCATATAAAAGGTGTATAATTCATTATTTTCTTTTAAAATCTTTAAATCTTAGATATAGTGAAAGTAATGCTAAAAATATTTTTCATATTTCACATACTACATGCTTTAATTTTTGTTTCAGGAGGTTCTGAACGGCAGCGGATCAGACTAGCTTCGGTCCTATGGTTTAGTAAAGAGAGAGAAAAGCTCCTGTTAACATCTCTCTTTCCATCGAGCCCCTTTTATCTCCAAGAATTCTTTTCGTTTAGTAAGTCACTCTTGAAATTTTTGCAATTCTAATTCATTTTTCAATTAAATTTATGCTGATAAATTCAAAGAGCTAATTATTAAAAACTTGACATTTAATATACAACAATTTAACTTTTATACAAACCAATATTATTAATTAGATAAAGCTGAGGATTATTAATAGTAAAATTTTGACTTTTTTAGAGATATAGATATTTTGAGGAAGTTTTATTTAGTAAATCGATTTAAAAGAAATAAATGCTAAAACTTTACTTACCAATAAATTAAAATATATTAAAACAAGTTCATTTTTCTTTTAATTATAGATTGGAATTCGAATCATATCCATCTTGGCTCTTCATCAATATCAGCACAAAGGGGCTCCTATCTTAAGGCTGCAAGTTCAAATGGGTATGTATTACATGTATATACAGTATATACTGTATCCTTCCTTAAAAAATATTCCGTAAGATGAATTTTTTTTTATTTCTGTTTGAAGGGGCGGGCGACAGCGCAGATTTGTTCATCTCCCTTGTGTGAAAGTGGCTGTAATTAACGATGAGTTCGATGAAAATGACAGGAGGTAGCGGCCAGATTTGTTCATCTGCCTTCAGCGTGATAGAGAGGACTTCACTACAGACTGCGAGGAGTCCTCGAGTGCTTCGTAGCTACTTCAGAGTGTAAAGGCCTGTATATACATATTTAGCATAAGCGCAGAGTGAGCTGGCTAAGAAATTTTCAAAATTATTATTATTTTTTTTTTAATTCGGCCTAAATATTATATTTTAGTTAGATTGCAAGGTTAATTAGGATGTTCTTCTTCTAACATTTCAGAGTTTCTTTTCTAGATTAAAGTGAGAGATGGTTTGAAAAGTACAGCTAAATAACTGTAAGTAGGGTTTATTTTTAAGTGTATCGAAAGGAACTATCTCTCTCTCACCGCTGGATCAGCATCTACTATGAGACATTTCAAATGTTTAGAGTTAAGTTATTAGTACAGTATATTAGGCATAAGGATTGTGTGTATTTGGGGTTCTATCTCTCTATCTTTTTTCTCTCTCTTGTTACTTTAAGTCATTATAATTTTAAGATATTAAAATACACACATTTCTTTATAAATAGGATATCAAATAGTTTTTTAGGAGGGCGAATAATTAAAAATCTCTGTGCTTATGCATGCATGTCTTTGTTTTTGGGGGTCTAGGCCTTCTCAAAGGTTCTCTGACCTTCTCTTGGATTGAGGTGAATTGTGAATTGGCATCTCTCTCTGGCATAGGTGTCGCTTTTCATTCTCCGTTGTTGACCCTCTCTTCCCAAATAGGTTTGCGATATTCAAGAATATTGCATAATTAGGCAGGGCTCCCAGGAGAGTGTGAATTCACTTTTGACCAATTTCCAAGAGAACTATGAGAATTCTTCTATCCATCGTTTCGTATTTGAGAGAGAAAGAATTTTTTTAATTCTTTCTCTGGAGCCCGATAGGTCAATGCTAACGATTTGCGCTGGTTGTGTCAGTAAAGAATGAGTTAATGGCTTCAAATGTTAGGAGTTCGGTTAGGATGTTGTTAGCTATTAGGGTTCTTTTTTTTCAGCAGGCATTTGAAACAACGCCATTCTTTTACTGATGGGCAACCAAACCAAATCTTCGGTACAGTACTTTCTCGGGCTTCCTTCCTAACTCGGTTCTTAATTTGATCAATTAATTCTGCTCTTTAGCTCGCTAGTATTTATTTATTAGGTAGGTGGGCAGAAATTAATTGATCTGTAAGTAAATTCAAATTAATATAGGAATCTTTCTTTTCCTCTTAATCTTTCCTTGGGGTTTTGGGCGCGATTTCCCGATTCGTTACGATCAATATTTAAAATGAAGGCTCTCTTTTGCTTTCTCGGGAGTGTTACGTGATACGCGATCGTCTCAAGAAAGAAGAGGAATCCCACCGAAGTGTTAACTGGCAATAAATTAATCATATCTCATGGATTTTTTGAGAAGAACAATGTGTTTATAATGTTTAAAGCATTGCTTTGAACTCTCTTACGCATTGCTTAATAAAATGTAAGCAATTTAAAAATTTCTTGAAATGTATATATATACTATTAATCTATAATATTTATGTATTAAATGTTAATATCCATATTTTTTTATTTCAGATTCTATCGTTTTTAATTTCTTCCAAAAATATTGGCCCCCAATGATTTCAAAAAGTGAACAAACTGAAATTCTATTGCTTGAGACCTTAAAAATGCAAATATTATTTGTGAATATTTCTGTTGGGCATAAAGAAACACTCTACAAGGTAAGTTTATTATTACAATGGAACTTCTCGTTTTTTTAAATTACACCAATTGATTAATATTTTTCCTTTTTTTTGTTTTAGTCTTCGAACGGTTGGTCTATCGGGGTTGTTCAGCGTTTCTTCAACCTCCTGAGGTCTAACAATAAAGAAAGGGCAAAAGGAAACAAAAGGAATGACGAGGAATAGGAAAATTCTGAAGATATACCTCAAAACGGAAGCCCTGAAAGAAGTCCTCGAAACGGGCCCTCACAGAATGAGAATTCGAACCTATCAAGCAGAGGATCCTCAGTATACTCCAAGTAAATATTGAAAATACATGTATAATACTTACTTCGGCGGTACATATACAAAAATTGGGGCGATACAGAGTTAGCATGCCTCTTGCCATGGGTTAATTTGTAAAATCGAGAAGCGTTATTAAAAAAATATTTAAGCCTAGAACACACTTGGGCGACCCGACGCTCAGCGACGCAACATATTTGTGAGCTAGCACACTTGGGCTACGTTTTTTTTTTATATATATATAAATTTTTTTATTTATTTTTCAATTGTATTTAAGTAAATAAGAACTAGATGTAAAAATGTCTCGGGTCTAAATGGCCTCGATGCCAGAAAAAATGTTTTTTTATTATTTATTAAATGATAGAGCTATTTATATAGGCCTATATATTGTATATTTACCTTTTAAATATATTTCAAGCTGCAATTAATGACCAACCATGTGCTCCTCACAAACCGAGACAAACAGTACACTTTTATTTTGTTATCGGAACGTGGAAATAAGAGCTCCGTTCTTTACCAAAAAAAAAAAAAACTGTCGCGTCTCATTGTCCAAGTGTACGCTAGGCTTCAATGTTTAAAATGTTTTCAAGTGTAAGTGGAGAGTTAGGGGAGCAGTCTCTATTGACAGAATAAAACCCGCATTTATACTAAAAGAAGAAATGAAGGGCGACGGAGAGAAAAAGAATGGAATTCTGACTAGACGGCAAGAAGGAAGTTAGCAAGATGGAAAGACTAAAAACTCTGGTGCGACCAGTCACACCAGATTTTTTGTGTCAAGATATATTTAGTTTCCACCGATATATATATATATATATTTTTTTTTTTTAATAAAAAAAACACTCACACTTTTTTTCCATTCACACTCGCATTCACACAAACATACACACACTCTCTTCGGCATCTTAGGCCATATAAAACTTTATACGATAACCGTTATTATGAATATATATATATATATATATTGGGGTCCAGGCATTCTTATTTAAGCCATTTAGTATCCAAATGGCTTAAAAATAAAATCATCAGACTGCCTGGGATCCGAACCCTCCACCCTTGGTGTACAAGGCAGGCGCGTTACCAACTACGCCAACCCCGAGTGTCACCGATATATTAAAATTCAATATCTAAAATGTATCGGTGGCCCTAGGGGTTGGTTGGCGTAGTTGTTAGCGCGCCTGCCTTGTATACCAAGGGCAGAGGGTTCGGATCCAAGGCAGTCCGATGATTTTATTTAAACCGAAAACTGGACAAGACTATTATATCTTCGTGTAAGCTCGTGATTACTTGTCGGTATTTGGAGCAGATGGTACGCTGTAGGGGGTAATAAAAGACAAATTTTTTGGTTTGGCTTTTATTCGGGAAACCAAATTGTCTTTTGTTACCCCCTACAGCGTACGATCTGCTCCAAATACCGACTAGTAAACACGAGCTTACACGAAGATTTTATTTAAGCCATATGGAAAGGACCGGATGTTTTGGATACCAAATAGCTTAAATAAGAATGCCTGGACCCCAATATATATATATTCATAATAACGGTTATCGTATAGTCTTGTATGGCTTAAGTTGCCGAAAAGACTGTGTGAATGTTTCTTTTTAATCCTATTTTTAAGAATAAAATTTTTCCTAATCATCGCCTTCCACTACTAAGTTGTATTTATTGTCAGAAAGTAAATTGGGTTCTTAGTTCCGTGTATTGGTGGATAAGAGGGGTGAAATACTTAATATTTCTGATCAAGCACTATTTTTTAATCTTCCAGCTCATATCGTTTTCTCAAATTATTTTTTATTTCGTGTTCTAAGAAATGCTCTTTTAGAATTTTGAGAAAGTAGATACTCGGGTTTGGAGATTGTCTCTTTATTGTTATTTATCTCGAATGAATTACTTCTTTTCTCACTCTAATCATCTCCATCTTTTTTTTCCTATTTTATATGATTCTATCCACTTCGAAGAAGATATCTTTATCATACTTTTGCTCAAAATCTTTTATCCTTAGGACCAGTGGATTATTTTTTTAATACATATTTTTTTTATAATTTTGTTTGAGAATTCTTACTGCTAGTATTCTTATCGCTTCAGGTTGATTTTTTATCAAAAAATAACTTTCAATGCTAAAAATTAAATATCTATATACAAGAAAAATTTCGAATCGGTAAAGAGTTGATAGGATCGAATTTTCGGACATCCCTTAATTCCCGTTTCTAGGCACCACTTTGTACAGTCCCAATATCCAAACATTACTGGTCCAGTACACGCTGCCATGCATTATGAGGAACAAAACTAGAAATAAAAAATAATAATTTTTATAACATAGGTTTAATATTTCTAAATATATTTATTTATATATATATAAAATCACAAAATATAAATATTTCATTACAATTAACATGCTATTGAAAGAAAATATAAATAAATATTTACTATATGTATTTTTTTTATTTCTTTAGGTAAATAGTCTATTATTTGGCAACCTTTAGTTTAGATCTTTCTACAGGAGTGTGCTATAATAATTTAATTTATTTAATTTTAATCAGATAAAGAGATCTCTCTAGAGTTAATTTAATTTAAGCTGATTCTTGTTTGCACTACCCCTGGGGCACTTTTAGTTCCTAAAGTTCTCTAAAAGAACCTTTGTTCAAGGTACAGACAATGATATTACTTGGAAAAAATACACTTTAAAGATTTTACTCATATTATAAGCTAAGAAAAAAGAAGCTAATTTTTACTTTTTATTATATTGAAATTTGAGCTTTATTTTTTTTAGTTGAGGAGTTAAGAAATTTTTTGATTGGAATTTCTAGATTATTATTGAAATATATATTTTTTTATTTACTTCTCAGCTGAAGTTTCGGTCCTGTTATGGCCATTTTCAGAGTCGGCAGAAAGTTGTCTCATGTGAATCAAAACGGATCGCAGCATAAAACAAGGTCTATATATTAGGGTGGGCCGAAAAAACTCTCATTTTTTTTATTTCAAAGTTGTAATAGAGCGGAAAAGTTGCGAGACAAAAAAAAGAAAAAAAAATTATCAAAATCGGTTGACATCTTCCGGTAGCGCATAGCCTAGGCATAGTTTGACAAATTATGAAAAAAACTTCATTTTTGCGATTATTTTTTTAATTTTTGAATTTGATATTTTCGTACTGTAATAGTTTGTATCGTCTTCAAAAAGAGCCTAAAAACTTTGTTTTAATTTGGTTTAGATCATATGATATCTTCGGGTTGCGCATAAACTCTGAAATTTGCAAAAAAAAGTTACATTTTTACTAGTTTTTTTCTTTATTATACTTTTTTTTTAACGTAATAGTTTCACTATTTTTATTTTTGAACATAAGAACATTGTGTTTTGATATGATGTGAATTCAAAAATTAAAAAAATAATCTCAAAAATGAAGTTTTTTTCATATTTTGTCAAACTTAAGGGCCTATGCGTTACCGGATGAGGTCAATAACCGATTTTGATAATTTTTTTTTTTTTTTGTCTATATAATTGCAACTGTTCCTCGCTATTACAACTTCGAAATAAAAAAAATGAGCTTTTTCGGCCCACCCTAAAGCTGGGATCTATTCAATTGATGACTTCCTTTTCTAAATACCACGGTATCCCAACCTTTTTTGACCTAACGCCCTCTTTTCTAAAAAATTTACTCCCCACCCTCTCAACCGCATTAAAAAAGAACATTTTAAAGATAGTTCATTTAAGAACTAATTTTTTAATAAAAACTGATAATAACAATGCACTTGTTATCTTGAAAAAAAAAAATTTTAACCCTCTATTTATTTCAATTAATTGGTACCCAATTAAATTGCATCCCGTCTTATGCGAACCCGCGACCCTTGGTACAGAAGGCCATCACGCTAACCATTGCACCAAGGCCCTCAGAGCGGGGTTACAGGTGACCACTGATAAAAAAAAAATGAATTTTTAAAGAAGTAGTTACGCCCCCAGGGGGCAGTGAAACGATTCAAGAGGACTCTAGAAGGTTCAGGTTCAATTAGATTTTATCTAAAAGGGACGGAAATTTTTTTTCTTTTTTAGGAAAGGACGTTAGGGGAAACAAGTTTGGGAATCCACGATTTATACCATGACCAAAAACAAAACTGCAATTCATTTCCACTCCAATTCCAAACTTAATCATCATATACCTCGTTTTGTTTTATATTTCCATATACGAGGAAAAGTTCTCGGCCTGACAAAGAAAACAGAATTTTGGAAAAATTTTTTTTTATTTTTGAACAGAGTCACATCATAATTCAATACACATCAGCAGGATTTTTGAAACGATTTCATCGAATGTAGCGGTTTTTGGGCGTCACGAGGATTCATCAACATGAATTGATTTCCAACCAGTGGCGGATAGGTGTTTCTCGGGGGGGGGGGGGGATTACCCCTCGGGTAATCTGGAGTGACTGGTCGCACAGCACACATTTTTTTCTTAATATCGGTAATTTAAAGGCGCATTCTGTACTTGTATGTGAGAATATAAATACAAATCAAATTTTTAAGTATTAATTTTTAAAATTGTACATTAAAAATACATTTTTTTTTTTTTTTGAAAAAAGCATTTTTTTCAAATCTCAGGGGGGGTAATTACCCCCTTTACCCCCCTTTGTTTCCAACCACGTTTGAATTCAGCTGCCCACTTTTTGACCGTCGAAATCGAAGGGGATCGAATCATTTAAAATGGAATTCAACTCATTTTTAGTATCCGTTGGCGTTTAAATCTTCAAAAACCAAAACAAAGTATTTTATTAAAGCGCGAACTTCAATTTTTTCCATTTTCACGAAATTGTTTAATTCTTTTGATTGCAACTAAACGCAACTTCGCCGCGCGGATCATATTTGAAATATATTAGGCACATTTGGTGCTATTGGTGCCATTTAGGAGTCAGGCCGAGAACTTTTCGAACCACCCTCGTACGTTAATGATTTTATTACAAATCTTTTCATCTTATTTTTTTAAAAATCAATTCAATATCCCTATATAAAAAAAAATATTTTGATTATATTCTTCTTTCTTTGCCTAGTTAGGGATTATATTCCCTTCGGCGCTTATAATTTTCATATATAAGTTATAGTGTATAATATATAGACATTATTATAATATTAATCAGTCTAATTATTATTCTTGAATAAAAAATTATCAATCAAAAAATTAGAAAAAAAAAATATATTTGAATGATAATTTTTTTAAAAGAAATATATTTTACTTATACATAGATACGAAAAATACAAACAGCACATTCATTAAGTTCAATTCAATTAATAATGGGAATAGAAGGTGTTTATAAAAAAAAAGCGTATACACACTTTGGTTTTATTTTAATTGAAATATACTTTAAATACTTTATCTACTTTTTGGATATTTTTAATAATTATTGAATTTCTTTATTCATTCATGATTTTGATTTGTGAAAAGGCGAGTAAAAAAATTTATTTTTCGCCCATTTTCTTTGTCCATTTGAAATTGAAAATAATACTAATATTTAATAGGATATTTTAAATTTGCGAACTAATTAATGTGAAATAGATTTCCATAAAAATATTTTTATCCTACTCCTTGGTTGAAATATCATCAACTTTTCTCAATCACATTTTGCTAAGTAATATAAACTCACACCGATATAAAAATTATTTTTTATTTTGTTTATAAATAATTAAAATAAGACGTTCTGGTAGCTTGTTCTAAAGCCAGCCGTTCATTCAAAAATAAAATTTATAGTCGCCTAATTTTTAGCCATTTGTTGAATCTTAATTTTTGGATTAATTTTATCAATAGCCAATGCTTTCGAAAAAAAAAATATTTTTTATTGGTCTACATTTTCACCTACTTGCTTGGAAATAATGATAAAATTAAAGAAAATGTAGACAAAATCTTTTCTATACAAAATATTAATTAACCACTGACTTGGTTTAAAGTCATTTCCTGAGCTAGAATAAACAATAAAAAAATTTTTAATTCCATTCTACCGTATACAAAAAGAAACGAAGAAATAAACTAAAAGAAAAACAGGAAGTTAATCTTGAAGGCAATTCTCACATTAGACAAAGAAATATTCGAGTGGAAAAAATATATATATTTTTTTTTACTATATCGTTTAAGTCAAGATCTATTCTGAAACAGTAGAGGTACTTACTGCTTTTCTTTTTGTTCATTTTTTCGTTTCCATTTGTATATTTATTTGTTGGAATTAAAAAATTTTTCATTTTAATTCTAGCTTTAATCAAAGTCGAAATGTCAGCTGTTAATAAATATTTTAAAAAAAAAAATTTTGGCTGAATTTTCTTCCATCACCTGAGAAACTCTCCCATCCCATTTCGATCTATATTTTGAACATGCCTCATCATATTTTTTAGTTTTTTGAATAAGCTTCTATCTCCAAAACCATGCGTCTCATCAAATAAACTTCATTAGATAATGTAAAAGGAGCAGGAGGTTTACTCGATTCTGTTGCAGATGGAGGTGCAGAGAAGAAATAATTTACGAGAAATTATATCGAGGATTTTTAATGACAAGACGACTGTGATTGCAATTTAACAGTTTCGGTCCTAAAAGACCATCATCAGGCCAGCGAAACAAATTTCCAATAATGAAATGTTCTTGAAAATGTAAATTGGTGATGTGATTAATTTTTTGTCTTGCTGTGTGCTGACTCACTTTTTCTGTAATATTTCGCAGGCCTGATGGTCTTTTCGGACCGAAACTGTTAAATTGCAATCACAGTCGTCTTGTCATTAAAAATCCTCGATATAATTTCTCGTAAATTATTTCTTCTCTGCACCTCCATCTGCAACAGAATCGAGTAAACCTAAACCTCCTGCTCCTATTACAATATCCTACTCGGGCTGTTTCTACCGTCGTTTATTAGATAAATTGTAAAAGATTTTAAAAGTCTAAATAGATACTAACTGAGACTAAACAATATCGGAAAGATTATTCATTTTCATCAATTTAATGCAAATAATAATTTAAATATTTTTGAATGAACTTGTATTTGAAAATAATAAATAATATAATACATTATACATATATATCATATATTGCTCTATTTATTAAACATTTTTTAATCAATCTCTTCTCAATCGTTTATAAAATATCACTCGTATACAATTTCATCACATTTTCACATACTTTTTTTTTATATCATGACTTTGGTAATTATTTAAATATTTATAAGAATTTATCATACTCGCATTTCCTCATACCGGTACACATTCTTTAGTGTTCTGTTTTTTCAACAACAGAGAGGGTCAAGAAATCAAATTTACAGACATAGGGAGATTCAAAAAGTGGTCATTGACTTATTGGCCAAGAAAATGGACCATGAGAAATTAAAAACACTGAGTCATAATTTTCAATTATTTATTAAAAATAACATTTTAACACTTAATACTTATTTCGGCACTCCTTTGTCATATTCAGGAACAATTTCTGAAACTGAGTGTCGAAATACTGATTAATTGTTAAAAATGTTTTCTTTTTAATAAACCTACAGTATGACCTAGTGTTTTAATTTCTCATAAAATACTTTGAAGAACACTGATTTAAAAAATAAAGATATATTGAATATTAAGGGCTTAGAGAAATAAAACAAGCTGTTTCTAAGGGCTCCTTTTATCTATTTAGCAAAAAGAGTGATATAATGTGAATCCTGAGAAACAGCCGATTTTATTTTTTCAAAATCTTATCTATGTTCATCTTTCCATCATTATCTCAACGTTAATCAAAAATATATCAATATTTGGTTTATACAAAAATAAATGCTCAATTAACTTAAAATCCATATTACAAACACTTTTTATTATAGACTATTTCTTTTTTTACTTTTTATTAAATATTCATTTGAACTTATCTATTATCTAAGAATTGTGTAGATTTGTTCTTGGTGTTAGCTACATAATTAACAGTAAAATTAGATATAGAATACATTGAAAAATGATTGTAAGATGGACATTTTTATCTTTTGATCAATTATTTTTGGACAACCGTAATAGAATCACATTTTAAGCTTATGGCACCGTGAAGGGTGGGGAGAATAGACTAAAAAAATATTCCCTCATTAATAGTTCAAATTGTAAATTTTGAAAACTTTATTAGTTTTAATTTAAAATATGTACGTCTCATTCTTTTTCTATTCAAAATATACTTTTTTGATTATAATTTAGAATTTATAAAAATATAAAGTGTGTATACCAGTTTTTTTTTTTAATAACACCCTCCTCTATTTATTTTACAAAATGCTATAATAAATGCATCAGTTTTTAAGGATTCTAGCCAAAAAAAAAAATCAAAAATAATAATAATAAAAATATGTCATATTTATTTAGACTAGAGCTTAGACTAAGGAAGCTAAGCCTAAATGAAGGCCTAAATAATTTAAGTTAAATAATAAAAAATAACAATAAAAACAATATCATATTAGGAACCTAATGATTCGATTAGCTATTTTTAAGTGACTCAAATTTTAAATATTTTTTTTTTCTTTATTGGTGACCAGCACCAGAGATTCTTTCTATATTTGAAAAAAATAATAAGTTTTTTAATTTTTTGTTAATTTTACTGCTATCTAGTCAAAATTTTGTTTTTAAATTTTGATATTAAATATTAGCCTATATTTATTTAACATTGAAAAAAAAAAATTTTTTAATAATAATAAATAATTGAAAAAAAAAAAATGTTTCATTTTTTAGTCTAGCCGATATAATGAAAAATAGGGGGGGGGGGGGGGGGGGTAGCTGTAAAATATTCTTGATGAAATTTTTACAGGTCATTTGGGGGTATTCTAGGATGTCTATCCTAAGTCCTTGACCTCGAGGACCTTGTGCTAACTTAGAGAGGGGAGAGGGGCACAAACCTCAAAAATTTTGGACTTTTTTCAGTCTTTTGCTTTATTTCGTAAACTAAGTATATTTTCTCCGCCATAGTCCTATGCAAAGTTCTAGAATATTATGTTTGCTAAAATTTGGTTCATAAAACTAATTTGTAGATCAAATATTATCCGGTCAAAATTTTACATTTCGAGGAAATTTATCTAATTTTGACGAATTTATATGGTTAATATTGGCTCTACAAATTCGCTTTATATACCAAGATTTAGCAAATTTAATGCTCTACAATTTTGTATAGAGCAATGGTGTACAAAATATGCTTAGTTTGCGAGATATAAGCAAAAAAGTGAATAAAGTCCAAAATTTTTGAGGTTTTTGCACCTCTCCCCTCCCCCTTCCTCAGCATCTCGAGGTCGAAAACTTAGGATAGGCATCCTAGAGTACCCTCAAACAACCTGTAAAAATTTCATTAGCTTTGGAATATTTTCCAGGTAAAAAGTTATATCGACTGGACTATTTAACGAGATCATATAACGAGTCATGTAATTAAATTTTTAATTAAATCTGATCTAAAAAAGAAATAAAGAAAATGATTTTTTTTCCTTTAGAAATGATAGTGTCTATTTCATTAGTTTTGATTAAACAACCATTTCATCATTATAAATTTTTTATTTATGTGTTGAAATATAATATGTTGATGAGATTTGATATTTCTATCTCTTTAAAGAATTAAATATCATTACTTAACTCGTTATTCGACTTTTTTTTGTCTTTTAAAATAAATTTTTTTCTATTGACTTTTGAATAGTCGTTTTAAAAAACAAAGGAAATGATTGTCCTACAATTTTTATGGTTTACAATCCTTGTTAATCGCCGATGGGTGGTTCGAGTCCGCAGATGATGGCTTTAGTGACTGCAGCGGCAGCGAGAGCAGCATATGGTTGCCAGGAAGACCGTCTTGCACCTTCCTTATAATCGGCGATGCCTCGGATGCAGAGGAACGCATCTCGGCAGTTGCCAACAACCGATTCGAGAACTGCGTCGAATTCTGAATCGAAAGCTCGTAGATTGTATCGTTCAGCGAAGTGTTGTCGGAATTGGTCATCTCGTGTCATGGCTCGGCTCGCACCAATTGCACCAAGATGAACTCGAAGGCCCGATTCCGTTCTGAAAGTTGATTTGTTTATTTTATATTGGGACATTTTTAGGTAATAAAGACAAAATCTGTGTTTATTTTAAAGATCTTAATCTATAGTGAATCGGCATTTAAATCATATATTAGCTCTAAAGAAATGATGGTGTTGAATTTCCACTTTTGAACAAGTGATTATTAAGGTAGATCTTAATTTGAAAAAGGTGGAATTTTATCGACCTCCATCCGGTAATTGGTTTAGAATTTCAAAAAAATGAGCCCTGAATTTTTTCAGATTTTTCCAAGCTAAATAACCCACGCCGGTAAGCAGTTGAAATTTAACACAGATTTTAAATGGGCTTTTCTGACAATAATAGACTTTAGAACCTAACTTTTAGAAATTTCTTTGCAAAATTATGGAACTTGGTATAGGCCCAGCGGCGTAACTAGCCTTTGAGGGCGGAGGGGGTGAAGCTCAACTAGGGCGCTGTTTCTTAAGTTGTAATATAATTTAAAAGAAAACTATCCATTTTTTGGACAATCTATGGGAAGAAAATGATAAAATCACCATTCCTGGGCTATATCTTAGATGCCCTAGGGCGCCTATATCGGTATCGAGGGGCGCTAAAGGCTTGATGCGCCTGGGGTAGAGGGGGCGAGCGCCCCCCTTCGCCCCCACCTGGTTACGCTACTGTATAGGCCTACTTACGTTTTTGGGATCGCATCACAACACAATAATATTTGCGACCCCAAAAACGTAAGTATACCAAGTTTCATAATTTAATAAAGAAATTTCTAAAAGTTAGGTTCTAAAGTCTATTATTGTCAGAAAAGCCCATTTAAAACGCGTGTTAAATTTAAACTGCTTACTGGCACGGATTATTTTGCTATTTTTGGAAAAATCTGAAAAAATTCAGGGCTCATTTTTTTGACAACAAATTTCCGAGTGGAGGTCGATATACTTACACCTTTTTCAAAATAAGATCCACCCTGGCATTCATCGACGCATTTTGTATTCATGCGAGATGCGTAGATGAATACCATTAAATATGTGCAGTTTAATTCGATTTTATTTGAAAAATTTTCACTTTTATTTATTGTTTTATTCTTTGTCGCCTTCTCTGATTTTGGTTGTTCCATTTCTTTACCCTTCATTCTTCTAGACAGTATGATAAATTTTTTTATTTAATGATATCTATCGTTTATTCATAAACTTACCGCTTATCATCTGAAGGGTGTGCCACTTCAATCACGCCTCGTTCACCGAGTGCCATGTATAGTTTGTCAGTGTCTGCTGGTGGCCTATTAAAATCTTGCTCTGAGTCACCGTTTGCCAGTCGAGATAAACCTTCGGATAAATATTCATGCCACGGAGGTGTGATGCCTTCCGATTCCTGTTATCCAAATTGGAAATGATGAATATTAAACATGAAAAAAAATGATTAATGATGATGAATGTGAGATGTACAAGGGGTGAGCAAAGAGGATGTTTACCTGTAAACTTAATTGAGCTGCGATCTCCTGAAGACACCAGTCGATGGGTTTAAATTCTTTAACTTCGAATGCCATAGTCTGTTGATCATCAGGAGTAGCCTTTTCACAATAAATATAAATAGGTTTCCCAGGTGTATTATGAGCAATTACAACATCACCAAGTCGGACGTGTTTTTGGGAATCAGTAAAATGAGGAACGCCTCCTCCGACGCCTACTAGGAAGACGTAATCCACTTTTTGAAATGTACCTATTAAAAAAACTTTTAATTAATAACATTCTTTATGAGGTGGATGGATAACTAACATATATATATAAACAATAACAGAAAATTTATCAATCACACAATTGAGTGGATTTAGCAATTTTAGGATATTATCCCAGCAGAAAGTTATTGGACAAGTGATACTAGGTGGCGCGACTTGCTCGTCGTAAATCAATTTTGTAAATCAATTTTGCCGACCCCACATAGGGATAAGGCCAAGATATAAAAGTCGAATGTTTGTTTCTTCCTTTTATCTTATCCTATATATTTTTATTTAGAAAGACGATTCTATTTTTTGCAGCTATTGTTTTTTCTTTTAACAATTTAATGTTACTCTGCTGAGCTGACTTGGTCTAAGGCGCGGACCATCTTCTGAGATGGTAGATAGTCATTATAAGGTGTCAAGGTGGATTTTGTGTATCTTATGCATCTAATATATATATATTCAAGTTAATTCACTTGTATCAATAAGTCTAATCATGTATATATGTAATATTTATTATATAAAATAAAACTCTACCTATGCACAAATTTCACCTTGGCACCTTTATAATGACTATCTACCAGCTCTGATGATGATTCGAATCCTGGACTGAAACGTCAACTGAGTGAGATTAAATTGTTAAAAGAAAAAAATTTTAGTTCTTTTTCTCTCTCCAAAATTTAGAGTTTACAATTCTATATATGATCTACTATTATTATGATACATTTTTATGTAGCCATGTCTACCAAAATGCTTTTCTTCCTCCGGACCACCTTTCCAAAAGATTCAGCATTGGATGTTGTTCAATATATTACCTAAAAGTCTTGTAGTGGTGTTGCCAGCAGCAGTGAGAGCTTCCCTCGTATGTCCGATGGTGGGTAATTTTGTGCTAACCACCCGATGCGCCCCTATGCAGCCCAGGGTGTAGACATTGGATTCGCCTAGAAATATTACATCAAATTAAAATCGAATTTATTAGAAAGATGTTAATGATACAAATAAAACACAGTAACAGGACACATGGCAGGAGAAAAGACAATTTGAATAATACAAACGAAATTTTCTTTTTTAGATAACTTCAACAAATTGATAAAATTAAGTGCGGAAAAAATTTTGATAAAATTTATAAGCGAATTATCTGTTCTCTTAAAAATTATTTTCATTAGGCAACTGATTAAAAAATAATAAATTCTTATCAATATTTAAATAAATCGGTTTATTTACGATATTATATTACTGAATCATAAAATAGACAAATTAACAAATGTGCAAATATTTGGTTAATATTGATGTGGATTCTTCAATGTAGATATAAATTCTTAACTATGGTGGAGTTATTACTTGTGTGTTATAAATATTAATTTTTCTGATACTAATACGTTCATTGTTATAAAGCAGGGGTGGCCAACCCTAATAATCTTGCGGACCTCTTTAGAAATGCATCATACCTCCGCGGGCGCATATGATATATCCCCACAAAAGATTTGGGACCCACTATAGACACTTTTTTGGTGTGAAAATTTGAAACATATGAGTTACTATTATTCTTACATGTAAAAATAGATAATAAATATATCAAGGAAGGGTTGCAAAAGCAGAGATTGGCAGCCAAATTTTTTCTTTAAATAATTTATTAGGCCGACGTTTCGGACTCGAAAGAGGCTATCTTCATACATTTTAGCTTTGAAGATAGCGACTATCGAGACCGAAACGTCGGGCCAATAAATTATTTAAAGAAAAAATTTGGCTGACAATCTCTGCTTTTGCAACTCTTCCTTGATACAACTCAAATGTCACAACTAGGGTTTGGACACCGGTGGAAACCGAAACCGGTAAACCGGTTTTTTGGCTAATTTTCAAAAACCGAGAAACCGAGTTTTTCCCGAAAAACCGAATTCGGTTTTTCTTTTTAAATCTTTTCTTCAGTAATACTTGTATTCCAATAATAAATTAGCCCGTGACAGATGGCTCAGATAAAAGGCAGCATTAAATTAAGCTTCTAGTGCCTGGGGCTTCGGGTTCGCTTCCCGTCCCAAGCGAGAAAAATTCATTTCATTTGAATTGGCTATCAATCATTTGAAATAAATAGGGATGAGTTCTAAATGGCCTGAGATGCCGAATTTTCCAATGCTTAAATAATCTATATATAATAATAGCAGAGTGTCTGTCCCTCCGTCTGTCACCAACTTTCCGTTGGAATGACGAAATTTTGCAGTCTTATAGAGGTCGTTATGGAGATTCTAGGAAAAATACTCGGGTCCCGAAATTCCTACAATTTTTTGAGTTGAAAAAAAAAAACATTCACACTTTTTTCTCATTCACACTCGCAGTCACATTTGGTATCCAAATAGCTTAAATAAAATAAAGGGGCTGCCTGGGGCCCGAACCTCGGTATAGAAGGTAGGCACGCTACCAACTACACCAAACCAAAGGGGTCAATTTTTTGAGTTATTAATTCCTAAAGTTACGATTTCTCCCGTAGGAATTTTATGGAGAAATATATAAGCTTATGTATTTTTTGGATTTTTTGTATTCTATGAATGTAAACAAATCCTCAAGCAGGCACTGGATTGGTATAGTAGTAATTTTCAGAAGTAATAATAATTTTCTTGGGTTCGAATCGCAGGTAGTCCGATTATATTTAAGCCATTTGCATACCAAATGGTTAAAATAAGAATGCCTGGACCCCCAATAGATATATTCATTAATAACGGTTATCATTTAAGATGTTGACAAAAAACCGGTTTAAAACCGGTTTACCGGTTTTCTGCTTTGTAAAAAACCGAAAAACCGGTTTTCAAAATTTTCCGGTTTTTTCCAAACCCTAGTCACAACTGCAATAGATAATATAATAATAATGATACTAAATGCATACTGTAAACAGGGGCGGATTAAAGGGGGGGATGCGATCGTCCCCCCCTCCTCCCGAGAAGAAATTCAAAAAGTTATAAAAACTAGTAATCTAAAGAAATTATGATTTTCGCTCCAAATAGGGATGGGGTCTAAATGGCCTTAAGATGCCGAAAAAGACCTTAAATAAATAAAAAAACTAGTGCGATATTTGTTTCTGTGATAAATCTCGCGGGCCGCAAAAATGGCCAAGGTGGGCCGCAGGTTGGCCACCCCTATTATAAAGCCTATGTATTTTTCCATTTGTTTATATAAAATAAAATTTGTTGAGCCGAGCCGTAACTAAAATTTTAATAACAAAACGGTCAGAACAATTTATTTAACTGGATTGAACAATTGTCATTTTAGTTACGACCCTGCTTGTTATTAAAAGAAAGTTTTTTAAGCCAGTGTGCTAACATAAAAAAAACAAATAGGATATGGACAATTGAGGACATAGAACATTTAGAGCACGTGTATGTGTGTTTATATTCACTACTCCCAACTATTTGAAGCGATGATGAAGGCTGAGAAAGCAGTGATTTCTGCCAGTCGACACATGAAGCCCTTTTGGCCGTTTAGAGGAGAGAAAGATAGAGAGACAAAGACGAGACAGAAAAGAAAGAAAAGAGGACCTTACCAAACCGAGATAAGGACTTCCCATCGGGGCTGCTTTTGGAACCACCTGGCGTCAAACAGAGTTCACTTATACATGTCCAGAAAGAGATGAAATGGAAAATATAAAGTAAAGAAATAAAAATAAAAAAAAATAAAGAGTGTTGTTATTAAATAAATAAATTTCTCCACCTAATATTAGATTTATATTAATAACATAAATAAAGAATTTTAATTAAATTAGGCAAAAATAAAGAAAGATGAACTGACCAACTGTAGTGTATTTGACGAATGTTTCACGATTCTCCATCATCGAGTCTACCGCTAATTTTTCACAATATTGTGCTGTGATAATTGCAATTGTTGGTTGTTTAGAACTAGCCATTGTTGGCATCTGTTTCACCACCTGAGAACAGAAAATAGATACTTTGTTAATTTCAGATTTTTTGATCTAGCCGTTGATAAATTTTCTGGGTTGGTTCTCATTAATGGAATGATACTTTTTCCTAATAAGGAGCAGCTTCCTTTGTTTTGCAAGAAATCTATACGTTTCGGGTCAACTTTATTGTACCATTATCTATTCCCTACTTAATATCGCCTGCTGAATATCATAGTGGCGAAAGTCCGAAAATTCAATTTTCGAGTTAAAGCCTAGTAAATGTTGTTAAAACGTCTTCTCTTATGAATGACAAAGTGGCGAAAATATATTTCCATTCATTGCTATTGATTCTGGCCTATTCATTTGTTGCCCGGCTATTTAAATGTAAGCCTATAAGTTTATAAAACTTCTAAACGCCTTTTCTCGAATTGTTCAATTTTGGAATTTCGCAACTATGATTCTCAGCAGGCGATATATACGTATATATATAGTCTATATAATAAATTCCGGCAATGTTTGGCTGCTCAGAGTTATTTAGTTAATAAATGGCAATTTTTCAATATTTCGTTTAGTTTTTGGAAGACGAAATGTAGAAAAATTAAAACCGAGACATACTTTGTGTATATATATATAAGGGAGCGTACAAGTATTACGTAACGCAATTTGGGGGGAGGGGGGTCTCGTAAAACGCTACCATGAGTTACAAGAGAGGAAGGGGGGTTGAACAACGCGTTACAAAACTGGTATTTTAGCGACTTTCCGATACTTTACGCAACATAGTTGTGACTTTTAGATAAAAAAGGCCACTTGAGCGTTACGTAACGTCTAGGGGGGGGGGGCGCAGAAAAATGTTACAGCGCGTTACATAGATAGATAGATAGATAATGCTTTATTAAAACGGGCCAGAGCTAATTAGCTCCATTTGCCCTCTTGAGATATTACATATTTCCACCGTTTTACAGCATATTGACATATTAATAATAATGAGAGTAGTAAAATACAAATAAAAAAAATTGCAAATATATCAAAAGGATAGCGAACCAGACGCAGACCTACACCTTATTAAGTGCAATAGGAGAATCCCGGATGCGGCGAGAGCGCCAGGGCGACAGGGGATCAGCCAAGGAGGAGCGATCTAACCCCACCAGTGAAGGCAGACAAAGAGCCCATCGCTTTTATGTGTGAAGGAAGGGAATTCCAGAGCCTAATAGATTCTACATGGAACGATCTTCCATAAAGAAATGTCCTATGACATGGGATCATCAGGCCAGAACTATTCGCTCTGGACCCCAACCTTGAATAGTAATCGCTCAGGTATTGAGGCCCAATCCCCCTCAACAGCTGCCAGGTCAACCTCAGCGAAGCCGCGCTTCTAGCCTCGTCCACCCTCAACCAGCCCAGATACCTATAATATTCAGTGACATGCTCGTCTCTTCTTAGATTAAAAACAAACCTAACTGAGCTGTTTTGAGCCCTCTGCAATCTGTTTGAGAGCTGACACGTAATATCAGACATGACGATAGGGGAGACAGGGTCAAAAATCTTCGTAAATTACGTAATACTTGTACGCTCCCTAATATGAATTTTCAATCTGATTTTGTTAAATTCTGTGTTTTGCTACTGTGACCATTTAGACTTTACAAGTAATTATATTTTAGTATAGAAGAATAATTCCTCGATGGCTTCCAGGGGTCATTCATCAGCCTTCTTCCTTTAGGCCACGCATCCAGAGATTGAAAGTGCTTAGGATTGCTTATTAATAACGATCTTGGTGGTTATGATGAAGGCTATATATATATATATACGTTTTCAATCTTACTTTAAAGCAATTGCATCATTTTAAACAATTGTTAGATCGTGTGCATTTTTTTATTAAGGAAATGATAAGAGGACAATAAAATTTGCCAGAAATTATCGATTTCTTGTTTAACAAAAGGAGGCTTTATTTTTTTGTTGCTCTTGGCTTTCCCTTTTAATACTGCTTTATTTGGTGAATTGATTATTGTTTTAATCTCACTTGAACTTTGGTGTCTGTGTGCTGCACACGAGTGAATCCTCCATGCTCGAGTGCTTTGACCAATCCCTTATTTTGAAGATCAGTGAGATGTCGTAAAACTTCCTCCTCGGGCCAAGACCATGTTTGAGCTAATTCGGCGGCACAGACAGGATTCGGGAAACAGGATTCTATTAATTCCAGGACCTTGGCTTCGGTTAGTTCCACTGGCTGACCAGCCGATTCCATATCCGAAGATACTGAAAGAAATATTGAAATTTATTTTTAAATTCATTAATTTTTAATGAATGTTAAATAAAAGAACATTTTATGTTTAAAACAACACATTGTGTCCTGGATATGTTATTTTAAAACTCAAACTACGTTTTAGCTCATAAATTGTTGTTAAAATAGCATTAAAAAAAAAAAAAAACCAAGCAAATAAACGAAAAATGATAATCATAGTGCACGCTAGTGGTAGCTAAATATAAGATTAATTGGTCATTTAAAAATAGGCGCCGACTACTTTCTTTCTCCAGCAGCCATTCTTTCACACGTTTATTTTTGGACATTAAGTTTAAATTAAGAACATGTAATAAAAGTCGACGCCCATATCTCTAGATGTTATTTTTGTTGTTTATTCAAATGTTGTTTTGTGAATGCTTTGCGTTTTGAGATGCACTAAACGATAGCACGCAGGTGTCAGACCTGAAGACTTGTTGAATGAGTGATAAGCCGGAAGTGTGATCAGGATTGAATCAGCTCTCCACGCTGGTATCACAAGGAATTCGTTATTATTTTCCCGATCTCTCATTAATTTTTAATTAATAATAATATTTATGGATTTAAAAATAAAACAAGTTGATTAAATGAGGTCATGGTTTTCATTCCTCTCTAAGTAATCCTTTCGCAATTTAATAAAAAGTATTGACCAAACATTATTGAAAATGATATATATGTATGTAAAAAAAAAGTCTAAATCTCCTTTTTTTTTATGGTAATTTATAAAAATATTCAAGTAAGAAAGGATTGTTAGAGATTTCATCCGAATTTTGTATTTCATTTAATAATAAAAATTTTCTTTTAATTGGGAAATGTGATATAAAAATGCACTTACATGGTCTTGTAGGTGGAGCTTCTAAGTCGTCTAATTGAGCCATAGTTACTTCAATTTTTTGGATGCCATTAAAGCCATTTTGTAGGAGTTTCATTATTTTTTTAATAAAACCAACGTAATCTAAAAAAAAAGATTAGAAAATTATGACAAAATAAACATTGAATCAAAAGAAATGTTTCTATCTCTGTGATATTTTAGTGAAATTATTATGTACCGGTATTCGGAGAAAATATCAAAGATATAAAACTTAGTGAATTTGAAGAAATGAGTGGTCGAAATGTTTTACTTCATACAAAAAGACTAACAATAAGACTGAAATTTTAATAGAAAAGTAAAGAGAAAAAAAATGATTGACCATTCGAAATAAGCTGCAATGGTCCAATCAGGGCCGGCGCAAGCTATTCTGCCGCCCTAGGCAAGATATTTTTTTTGCGCCCCCCCCAAAAAAAAAACTTTAAAAATTTAATTTGCCGCCCCCTCCTTAAAATTTTCCCCGATCTCAAAAATTTTTCTGCGCAAAATTTTTTTTTTTTTTTTTCGCGGAACCAAAATTTTTTCCGTGCGCCGCCTGCGGAACATTTTCCCTTTACCTTTTTTTTAGAGACACAAAATTTTGCCGCCCCCGGGACCGAAATTTGTTTTCGGGTGCCGCTTGCGGAACCAAAATTTGTTTTTTATTTTTTCCTTTTTGCCGCCCTCTCCAGGTTGCCGCCCTAGGCGGCCGCCTAGTTGGCCTAGTGGACGCGCCGCCTCTGGGTCCAATGTATTTGGAGAAAATATTCCAGCATTTAGCTTTCCACAATTAAATAATTTATTCAGTAAATTTGAAGGAGTCGAGCGCAGATAGTGCTAACCCACAAATAAATAGTTCTGAGATATTTCAATTTTAAACTTTGTCAACAATATAAACACCAATAGGAAGTTTTTTTTTTTTTCTGCTACAGTCTGAACACTCTAAACAGACTGAGAAACAAAGTGTACTACCACCTTGTTCAATTTGAAGTGAACGACTTCAATAAATTGATAATTTGTAGAAGGAATAAAAAATAATTTATTTAGTTTGAAAAATAATAATAATATAAACTTTTTACAAAAACAAAAACAGAGTCGCAAGGCAACGAACAACAAAGAGGGAAGCCTCTAACAATGCAAGGAGTCGCCACAGTACTCCCCTCCGAGTGATATATAATAATAGTGATAGCTAATAATAATATAAACTTTTTACAAAAACAAAAACAGAGTCGCAAGGCAACGAACAACAAAGAGGGAAGCCTCTAACAATGCAAGGAGTCGCCACAAATTGATGGTGCTGAAAAGTCAGTCGGTTTAGTCATAATTGTGGGTTTGCACTATCTGTAGCCGAGCCCTTTATATTTCTAATAAATTAATAATGGATGGTCTTCGAATGGATAATCAATTATTCTGAATGCTTAACCAATCAGCCGGAGACGTTTCGGTTTATTTACTATAAACCATGTTCAGTCCATTAATTGGTATATTTATGCTCAGAGTTAAGTATATACATACGTGAACAATAGTATTCTATTTTACAACAATGTATATTAATTTTCACCTGACTAACTCTGAGCATAAATATACCACTTAATGGACTGAAGATGGTTTATAGTAAATAAACCGAAACGCCTCCAGCTGATTGGTTAAGCATTCAGAGTATTTTATTTTTGGCTGCCTCTGCTTCCGTATCTCCCTTAATCAACATACACAGCCACTACTTACATCTCAATCAATTATTTCCTACACTTTTCTATTTAAATTTCAGTTTAATCATTCTTTTTGTACTAACAAAAGTAAAACATTTTGACCACTCATTTCTTCAGTCGGAATTCAAATTCACAAAGTTTTACATCTAGAGACCATCTCTAGATTTATGATTTGTAAGTGAATTGTTGGGATGGCCTCAATATCTTAGTAATTTCGTTAGTTAATCGTTTATTCGTTTCCTCTTCGGCCTCTTATTCTTTATTTCAAAGTCTATATTCTCTACAGCCATCATTCCCACTTATTTTTTTACTAAGACTCTATTTTTGTTCCTCTGGTTTTAATTAAATGTCTTCACTTCTTGTATCTTTTCACGATGAGGTCTAGAAGCCCATTTCTTGTCGATGTGACATATTTAATATGACCTAAATCTTTCACACATCTAAATAAATAAATACTTCAAACTTTTTATTTTATGATTTAAATATTTTGATGACTAACTAATAAAGTATTTTTTTTATCAGATATTGGTTGAGATATGGCTTAGGCATATCATATTAATAAATAAAGATCAAGGCTAATATGTTTGATAATGTTTATTTTGACAAGATAAGAAGAGAAAGTGGTGTGGTTACCTCTGGGGAAGTCAAGCGGAGCGACCAACTCACGGAAAAACTCTTGAGCGAGACTCGCCTGATTATTCTCTTTTTGTTCCAATTTGAACCAATATTGAAGTATTCGTCTTTCGTGAATATGCTTTCCGGATTGTGCATTCACCAAGAATACGCGGAACTCAAGGGTCACTCCTGCCGGAGTATCATCTTCCACTAAATAAAATAAACAAGAATTATTTAAATCTGTAATATAGTCTATATATAAAATAAAATTGTATCCATGTAGAAAAATCGTTTGGAAATTGGGACTCGAATTAGGGCTTCTCATAATCGGGAAAAATAATTGCCCCCTCCTCCCAAGTTGGTTTTCCATGTTTTGATCAATTAGGCCCTGAACGGGTGACCATATGGGTCGTTTTGATAACTTACCTACCCCAACATTAAAATAGCCTCCCTATGGAAGAAATACTGGTGTTTGTCCTTCAGCATTAAAACAGCTGAAGGACAAACACCAGTATTTTTCCCGTAGGGAGGCTATTTTAATGTTGGGGTAGGTAAGTTATCAAAACGACCTATTGGCTCTATTTATTGTTGACCCAAAAAGATCCACAATTTTTCTATAAGGGTACTCTTATATAAAGCCTACTATATGTGGACCCTGTTATGCATTAGTGTGTCAAGCGCCAAAAAATTAAAAATTGAGTAAGCAAGGAATATTTTTTCAAATGCTACAATTAATAGTATTTTTTATGAAATATGTCCTAAAAAAATTTATATTTAATGATACTTGCACAATTGACAAAAAAAATTATATATAATCCAATCAAAACAAAAAACTTTAATGTTAATTTTCTCAAATCTCGGTAGCTGGCGCTTGACACACAAATGCGTAACAGGGTCCATATCTGATGCGGAAAGTGAAAAGGGATCTCTTGTCGGAAATTTCATAAATTGACTTATTGATATTTTATTGTAGAGAATAATTTCCTGAACCTTTTAAGACCAAACCCACTATGATATCTCAAAAACTAAAAAAGTTAACGCCTTTCAAAGTTATTGATATAAAAAACTAAATTAAAAAAAAAAAAAACGAATTTAAACACAATGAAAAACTATTTGTAGGTTACTAAATCGACTATTTTGTAATATTTATCGGATTCTCATCGCTAAAATAACCAATATTGAAGAATCATATTCAATCGAAACCCAAAAATCTACATTTTTGACCTAATTCGACTAAAATGCCCGTACCGATAATTTTACTTCGCTGACATAAGGTCTCTTTTCACTTTCCGCATTACATATATATAAAATATCTATTGAATATTTTATGAAATTAATTTTTTTAAAATACGAAAAATTTGAGTATTTGTAAATCTAGGGTGTAAGTTTCCATTCCATACTTTTTTTTTTAAACCATCCAAAGAGAAAACGCATTGGGTGCTATAAATTTTGTCACTCACTATACAATATATAATCTTGAATATTATTAAAAAAGTCCTGAGTTTTTTAAAAAATAAAAAATTCAAATATGCTGAGCCTTAACTATTCCAAAAGGTTCAATAAATTTATGCCTCAGCACATTTGAATTTTTTTTTTTTTTTAATTCTGATTTAAAACTCAGAAATTTTTAATAAGATCCAATATCTCTGTTTTATAATTATTTTAATTTATATAAAATTACTCTCTATACTCCTATCTATGTTTGAATAGATAACAAATAAAATTTCTCTAGAAGGCTAGATCTATGGAAATGTAATTCATTTTGATAAATCATTTCCTTTATGAGCTAATTTAATTATCAGTTATGTCATACACTAAATATAAACTATATATACAGTATATTCATTAAAAAAATCTGGTGTGACAAAATATTTATATTTTGTTACCATGACAACCATTTCTCCTATCCTTCCCTATGAAATACAAGAGTAAAGTGGTCTTCAGAAGATTTCAATCGCAAAATGAGAATATACATTTTAAAGAGCATCTAAAAAATAATTGATTTTTGAATTTTAAAAAAAATCGTTGGAGCAAATTTTGAGAAAATCGAAAAAAACTGAAAAAGTACATCAGTAAAGTACTAGTACTCTTTGGCCGATTTTGATTAAAAGCTGATTTTTCCGGTCCCGGGGGGTTTTTAACTTAAATATAAAATTTCAACCTCATAGCTCAATTCCTTCATGCTTAAAATTGAACACACACACACACACACACCCACCCACCCACACACAGACAGACCATGTCGCGAAAACCACTTTTTTGGATTCAGGGGACCTCAAAACGTGAAGATCCATCAAAATCTCGACATCGAATTTTTGACATGAATCCAATACTTTCTCTCTATATATATACGTATTACATATATACATAGGTAAGAGAAAGTAAAAAAAAAACGTGCATTTCATAAATTTTATTTATGAAAATTGCGAAAAAATAAAATAACAGGTGTCAAACTCGTTTGAACAAATGAATTGAAAAAAAAATTACACTTTGTCACATTTAAATTTTAAATGAATGCTTGTGAAAAATCCTAATTGTTTAATGGAGCTCATAGTTTTAGTATGTATAAAAAGGTGGATCTTATTAACCTTCGTTAACTTCTTTATTGATGACGATGCCTTGATGATCGCCTCCCGCTACATGGACTTTATCTTGGTTATTTTGATCGATGAGTAGACTTCTTCTTTCGATTGCTAATGTCGTTGATTTGTCCGATTTCTTTTTCGGGGTCATCACAATATGATCTAAAAAAAAAAACAGATTTTTGAAATTGTTTTTGTATTTAATAATATTTAATTAATGAGATAATTTCGTGATTACTTGAGAAATGAAATATTTAATAAAAAATGTTATTTCAAATTGATTTGCTTGTCTTGGAATTGCCAATTGCATCAGCTCAAGAGCGTAGTAGTGATTGGAGGTGTTGTCTCAGTTTATATGTCATTGACCTAGTTCCCACCCAAAGAGATAATAATTTTAATTCGACTTATCTATGGTTTATTTGGATTAAATACATCGCTTCAGTTACTCAATCAGTCTTTAGATAAGGAATGTCCAATCTGCGGTCAGCGGGTCATTTTTCTCTGCTTTTTTCAGGAAATTAGATACTTATTTTTTTATTTATTAAATGGATTATTTAAATAATAATAAATTTTAAGATCAAAATCTGCATCTGAAGCCACCACGTTCTTATTTTTCTAAATTAAATATTTTTTTACCTCTACGCTTCGGGCCAAAGAGTATGAATTGGACCGTTTATTTTGAAAGTGGTGTAAGTCCATTTTCTATTGTTTCGAGAAAATGAAAGGTTAACATATCTGCTTATAAAAAAATCTATTTACCGACCAATTTTCAAATGTACGAAAAATGGGAATTTTTTAAGAAATTTACCGCTAGCTATTTATACATAGAAAATTTACATTAATTTAGGCATAAATTATGTGATATCTCATTAAAAAAAAAAAAATGGACTTACACCACTTTCAAAATAAACGGTTCAATTATAAATGATGTATCATATTACATAAAGTAATTAGACCTATATATGTATAAGGGTGGGCCGAAAAAACTCATTTTTTTTATTTCAAAGTTGTACTGTAAAGTTGCAAATAATGTAGATTAAAAAAAAAGAAAGAAAAAAAATTATCAAAATCGGGTGAGATCTTTCGGTCGCACATAGGCCCTAAAGATTGACAAAATTTGAAAAACCTAAATTTTTTCGATTATTCTTTTAATGATTTTTGAATTCACATCATAATAAAACAATGTTCGAATGTTCAAAAATAAAAATAGTGTAACTATTACGTAAAAAAAAGTATATTAAAGATAAAAAAAATCTCTTAAAACATCCAATTAAAAAATTAAAAAAAATAATCGTAAAAATGAAGTTTTTTCATATTTTGTCAAACTTTAGGTCCTAAGGATAATTTTTTTTTCTTTTTCTTGTCTATATAATTTGCAACTTTTCCGCGCTATTACAACTTCGAAATAAAAAAAAAATGAGTTTTTTCGACCCACCCTAATAAGTAGCTATGTAAAAATATTGATTTTTATTAAACCCAACATTATATGCCGAGTTACAACTACTATATATATAAATTGTATAAATTTTAATTGCCCTCCGGGACCTTAAAATAAAGGCAGAGATCTCGCCTCTTCAGGTCGGAAAAATATTTTACCTTTTTTTTAGAGGAACCAAAAATTTTTCATGCTCCGTTCGCGGTTTCTAAAATTTTTCCCGTTTTTTTTTTTTTTAAATCTCGGGGGGGGGGGGGGGGGTAATTACCCCTTTACCCCCCCCTGTATCCGCTCTTGGCCCGGGGCACATTACCTTCTTAGCGCCCCCCCCCTCCTCGGCCCGATTCAAAAACGATATAATTTTATATGTAAAGTATACAAAATTATTACATTTCACTGGTACTAAATTTAAAATATATTTTCCAGAAATCAATTAGGACTATAATAAAAATAAAAATTATTCAGCAATTTTTTGTTTTGCTGACCATTTGGAGCCCCTTTGTGAGTAGCGCCCGGTGCATGATGACCCCCCTTGCCCCCCCCCCCCATTGCTACACCACTGCGCCTCTTCTGTTAGGGTTATGAGGTTCGCTTCCCATCTCGAGCGGTGAACTATTTCTTTATTATATTGGCCAAAACGCTTCCAAATTATCGAGAGTTATTTACATAGAGATTGCCCCTTTTCCAATTAGAATAGTAACTTGTTTTAGTTGGTATTTTTTTTCGGTCTCCCCCTATCTTTTGCCTCTCCGAACTTTAGATCCATCTGGTGTCAACCCTCAATATGCGACATTCCAATCTCACCAATAGGGTAGTTGAGCTTAAAGGTGAAAAAAAAGGTCAAATCATCTTTGTGAGGGGTTGCGAAATATACAAGGGGAGAATGAATTTCATCATTACCACTATTAAAAATACACAATTTAATTCTCTTTTTTAGGACCGCCGGGAACTATTAAAAATTGTAATTAAAAGAGAAATTTCACTAATCTTTTTTATTTGCAATTTCACGAAATTATTCCAAGCTTTATTCTTCTCATAAAAGATTAATCCGATAATCGGTGTAGGAGAGAGTGAGACCTTCTCATATAAAATACCAAATTAAAATTAATTCGTTAATTGGAGACAATTAGAAGAAGTAAGAGAAAAGACCTTTCTGGATGTTGTTGTTGTTCATTTTGTTTTGTTGTGGGTGTTGAGGAAGAGACGAACGAGGAAGAACGATGTCGATGACGACGACACGATCGTTTAGATTTCGACAGATTCTGATGTCAGAGATGAAGGCGGCGAGACGCGCTGTCACTGTTTAGTCATCTGGAGACCGAAAAAAAAGCTGTCCCGCCCAGGACACAATTAGCTCAAATTCTTTCAATTATTCTATTAACTAAAGGTATTAAAATACACTTAGGAAACGGAGGAGGAGGGATGTGTTCTATTTTGGGCAAGGAAGGGCATTAGGTTGCAGCGAAAATAACAAATAAGGAATTTATACCGATTTAAAATAAAAGCATACTACAAATCTAGAGAGTGATACTTGAAATCAGATTTGCTATTTGACATGAGAACCTATTGGGAAACGTATTTAATTAATTTCCAAGTATAAATGTGTTGAGTCTTTTTCTTGTTTCCGGAAAAGTCATTCGCAAGAACATCCTGCTGCTTCAGCACTTTCCCTTTCAAGGGAAGCAGCGTTTCGTAACACTTTGAGTGGCATGCTCTGCTGTGGATTAATAAGTTTCGCTTCACAAATCTAAAAATTGTTTCTGGTACTAGTGTTGTCTTTTAAAACGGCTTTTATTGGAAATTTTTTTGAGCAGGACCGCCGAAAGTCTATCCGAAACAGTCTTATATTTAGAAATTTGAAAAGATACAATCTCGACGGCTCTGAAGCAAGGGCGGATCCAGAGGGTGTTTCTCGAGGGGGGGGGTGAATCTGGTGTGACTCGTCGCACACATTACACTATTTTTTCTTAATTTGGGTAATTTAAAGGCGCATTCTGTACTTGTTGGCCAGAATATAAATATAAATCAAATTTTTAAGTATTAATTTTTAAAATTTTACATTAAAAATAAATTTTTTTTCAAAAAAAAAAGTATTTTTTCAAATCTCGGGGGGGGGGGTAATTACTCTCTTTATCCCCACCCCCTCCTTGTATCCACCCTTGCTCTGAAGACAAAAAAAATTTTATGAACCAAGAACTGTCTATGTGTGTGTGTAATCAAACAGTAAGAGTAGATCGGGCGTACCTAGTGAGGGGCAGAGGCAGCTTCTCTCTCCGAGAGGGCCCTAAACTAAAAAAATTTTCTGCGGGAAATGTTTTTAAAGTGATGAAACGAAACTAAATTTTTTGATGGCACGAATATTTTTTGTGGGACCGAGGGTTTTTCCTTTAGGAACCAAAGGTTTTCCAACCTCGGTAAAAAATTATTGCGCTGATGTCTGTATATCCCTATGACCATGTATCTGCTCCCTGGACGACCATGATTTGGACCATGGCCCCCCCCCTCGATTTGACCCTTGATACGCCCCTGAAAAGAGTATACGAAAAAAATGGAACTTTATTTGAAGTTCAAATCAGAAATAGGCCTAAGTGTTGTAAAAAATCTGTCTAATCATTATTTTTTTGTTTGAAAATTTTTTTTATCATTTTTTATACTATTTATGAGATAAAAATAATAAAATAATTGCCATAGGAAAATCCCGCCAGATTATTGGTAATATTTTTATTTATAAAAAAAAAATATTGCCCGTTTATTAATGGAATCGTTTAATTTGTAAAAAAAAAAAAAACTGCATTAAAAAGAAGTGTATAAAATTTTTAAAAATTGGGGAGTTGTCTGTGAATACCCTTGTCCATGCTTTAGTTTAATAACCCCTTTTCTGTCTATTTTTAGACATGAATTATCGTCAAATTTATAAATAAATAAATAAATTTTTTTGATAATTGCATGTATTAAAATGAAAATAAGATTTTTTTATCTTATTGAAAAATCAATAACACGATTCAATAAAAAGTGAAAATAGAGGTATATTTCTATTTAAGGAAAAGTAAATGTTTAACCTAGTTTTACCTGTACGTCATTCGCCGGTTGTGGTTTGTTAATTCGAAGGTTTCAATCACTTTTAAGCACAAACTTATTTCCTTCCTGTATTTTTTTTTTGTCGAGTGTTCAAGGAAGGTTATATAAACACGAGAGTGAGAGCAAAGGAGAGAAAAAACACTGAAAACAGATGACAGAACGCTTTACTAGTTGGATTTTCAAATGAAACGTTATAAAAGACTGGTTGGATAGGATTGACTCAACTGACTCGACTCGAACGAGAGAGAGACGAGAGGCATTTGGAGTGGCGAGTGGTGGGGATGGAGGGAGGGAGAGCATTTCCCCTCTACACGCACCTCCCAATTAGGGAGACTCCCTTGCATGGAACTTTCATCTCACCCGACAATCCTCTGCTCTCCCCAAATTTATTTTTAAAAATCTCTCAATCCATAGGCAAATTAGATTTTCAATACGTCGATATTCGGTTTGGGTCGTTGCTATTCGAGGAGATGTACAGTGAACGCCATAATTAAGTTCCCAACTGATAGCTAGAATATGGTGTATAGTGAAAGTAGAGTGAATTTTAATGACCGAAAAGGTAAAACGTAAAATCTGGAATAAATTATTTTATTTTACCTTTTCCAATTTAAAGTTATTTCACCATATACTTAAGGCTATAGCTATCAGGTGGGGACTTAATTGTGGCGCTCACTGTACCATCATCGGGAGATGTATTGAGACTAACGCACATGATTTAGGCAAGAGCGGATCCAGAGGAGTTACTCGGGGTGGGGGGGGGGGTAATCTGGAGTGACTGGTTGCACAGCACACATTTTTTCTTAATTTCGGTAATTTAAAGGCGCGTTCTGTACTTGTTTGCCAGAATATAAATACAAATCAGTGGTGTATTCAGGGGGGGGGGGGCCCAGGGGGCCGGGCCCCCCCAAAGCCTTCTCCAAAACAAAAAAATACCTATTGTTTTCCCTAATGATTTTTTTTTTTTTAATAATAATTTTATTAACTCTCATAAATTCTAAAATCTAACAAAAAACTTATAAATAATTGAAAAAATCTCTAATATTTACGAATTTTGTATTAAAATTATTTTTTATTTCAAGAAATAATAATTTTTTTTATTTGTTTTTTATTTATAATTATTATATTATCTAAAAAAATTTCTCCACTTGAAGTTTCTTGGAGAAGGGGGGGTTCATAAAATTTTTGGGCCCCCCCCAAGCGAAGTCCTGGCTACGCTACTGATACAAATCAAATTTTTGCGTATTAATTTTACATTAAAAATAAATTTTCTTTCGAAAAAAGTATTTTTTTTTCAAATCTCGGGGGGGGGGGGGTAATTACCCCCTTCGAAAACAACATTAAGTTATTTTTTTTTTCTGTTAAGACTTCGGGATAATTTTTATTTTGATATAACTTAAAAATAGAATATAAAAGAAAATTTATGGAATTTTGTGAAAAAGGTTCACATTGTCTTTTTTGAAAAGGTTCTGTCCAATTAAGGGCGTATACAGGGGGGTAAAGGGGGTAATTACCCCCCCCCCCGATTAAAAAAATACCTTTTTTTCGAAAAAAAAATTATTTTTAATGTAAAATTTTCAAAATTAATACTTAAAAATTTGATTTGTATTTATATTCTGGCAAACAAGTACAGAATGCGCCTTTAAATTACCGAAATTAAAAAAAAATTGTGTGCTGTGCGACGGATCACACTATATTACCCCCCCCCCCCCGAGAAACACCTCTGGATCCGCCCTTGTGTCCAATACTGGCGTGTGCCATTTGGGTTGCCTAAATCCTGTGCGTATAATCTCAATACATATCCCAATAATGATAATAAGCAGCCGGATCGATGAAATTTGGTATATACTCTTTAAACTAAAATTGTAAATTTCTATCAACTTTTGGAGTAAATACGTCACCTGGAAGTAGTACTTTACCTAAAAAGTTTTTTCAAAAATTTTGAAATTTTCAATTTTTTTTTAATATTATGATAAATTCTCAATTTTAAAAAGTTTTTATTCTTTGACATTTTTTTCGAAAACTGAATAGTTTTTGAAATAATCAAAGAAGAAAAAGACATTTTGATTTTTTTTTTCAAAATTAACAAAAAATGTCTTTCTTCCTTGATTATTTCAAAAACTACTCATTTTTGTCAAATAACAAAGAATAAAAACTTTTTAAAATTGAGTAATTTATCAAAAAAATTGAAAATTTCAAAATTTTTGAAAAAACTTTTTAGGTAAAGTACTTCTTCCAGGTGATGTGATTACTCCAAAAGTTGATAGAAATCTACAATTTTAGTGCAAAGAGTATATACCAAATTTCATCGATCTGGCTGCTTGTGTTTTTAAGCAATCGTGTTCACACACACACCCAGACGTAATTCCGAAAGAATATACGAGAGTCTCGAGGAAGTCAGCCGATTTATTTTTCTTTCTTTCACAATGGAATTTTTTTTTCTATAAAACCATTCTAGTCCAATAAATTTCTCAAATACCCAGACAGCCTGGAATATTGCAGTAATATTGCAGCAATTTTGCCAACCTTGCTCAATATTGACAATATTGGGGCAACATTGCTGTAATTTCGCTGCGCAATATTGAAGTGAAGACATTGCAGAAATATTGCAGCAATATTGCTGTGGCAACATTGAAGTGTGAATATTGCGACAATATTGCAGTGGCAACATTGAATAGTGAATATTGCAGCAATATTGCATCAATATTGCTGTTGCAATATTGAAGTGTGAATATTGTTGCAATATTGCATCAATATTGCTGTTGCAATATTGAATACTGAATATTTCAGCAATATTGCAGTGGCAATATTGAAGTGTAAATATTGCTGCAATATTCCTGAAATATTACAGTGGCAACATTGAAGAGTGAATATTGAAGCAATATTGCAGCACAATGTTGCAATGACAACATTGAAGTATGAATATTGCAGAGTCAATATTGAAGTGTGAATATTGCAGCAATATTGAAGTGGCAACATTGAATAGTGAATATAGGCTTAAAATTATCATATCAACTTTATAATATTCATATTAATTAAATTAATTAATGCCCCCGGGTGTGGCATAGTAGGTAGCGTGCCTACCTCATATGCCAAACGTCGCGGGTTCGGACCCAGGCAGTCCGATGATTTTATTTAAGCCATTTGGATACCAGATGGCTTAAATAGAAATGCCTGAACCCTCAATATATATACATTAATTACAACGCTTATCGTCTGAAGTCTTAAATGGCCTGAGTTGCCGAGAAGACTGTGTGAATGTGTGTGTGAGTGTGAGTGCGAATGAGAAAAAAGTGTGAATGTTTTTTTTTTAAATAAAAAAAAAAAAAAAAAATTAATTAATGCCCGTGATGACCCGTGGCTCAGAGAGAAGACACTAGCTTCTTGAGCCTGGGGTCCAGGATTCGCTTTCCGTCCCCAGCAAGGGCGGTCCCAGAGGGGGGGTCAAGGGGGTCGTGACACCCCCCAAAAAAAAATCATTTTTTTTTAACACACACTTTTCCCACTCACTCTCCCATTCACACAATCTTTTCGGCAACTTAGGCCATTTAAGACTTAAACGATACTTATATTTGATTAATATATATTTATTGGGGTCCAGGCCCATTTATTTATACTATAAATAAAAAAAAAAAACAGTGACCCCCCCCTCCAAATGTAAGGCTAGGACCGCGCTTGGTCCCCAGCGAGAAAAATTTATTTCATTTGAATTGACTGCAAATAATTTGAAATAAATAGGGATGGGGTCTAAATCGCCTTAGATAGCGAAAAAGAAAAAAAAATTAAAAAATTAAAAAAAAAAAAATTAATTTTAAATATTAAAAATTATTATTTTTTTACAATTTATAAGTGACTTTTTGTTTAAAAAAATTTAATAGTACTACATACGAATTAAGTAGCTTAAAAAGTGTTGAAATTTCATATAGCAAAACGTCCGAGGCAGTAAAGGAGTCGAATATTGGAATCAAGACATTGGAAATGCAAAAAACTCGTGTTCAAATCCCTCTATGAACAAGTTTTTTTTTTTACCCTGCAATATTGCCACAATATTCCATGCAATATTGCCACAATATTCCATGCAATATTTCCACAATATTCCATGCAATATTGCCACAATATTCCATGCAATATTGCCGGAATATTCCCGTAATATTGCTGCAATACTTGCAATATTTTTGTAATATTGCAACAATATTCCATTCAGTATTGCCACAATATTCCTGCAAGTTACAAAGAGGCGGACATAGGAATATTGCAACAATGTTGCTGTATTGTTCCTGCAATATTCCCTGCAAGGTTAAATATTGCAATGTAAGATTCCTGCAATATTAATTCAAGATTCCAGGCTGTCTGGGTAGCGTATTAATTATTTTAAAATTTTTAACTATGTCCCTTTAAATTTTTATTTAAATCATCAATATTTTTGAAGTGAAACTTTTTTTACATGCTAGAGCATATTTAATATCTACTGATTTTAATTTTTTTATTAATTTTTTATGAAAGCCCTTTCAAAATAGCAAGTACCCTAGTCCGTTGTCAGCTGTCATTCATTTCATTCGTTTCTTTGGGACATCCATATATTTTTTTTTTTTTTTTTTTTTTTTTACATGGAGAGATCCCTCTTTGATTTCAGGTTGCATTCCATTTCTATATTTTATATTAAACTTTCGATAGCCATTTCAATAGAAATGAATAAATTTGTCTTTGGCTACAGAATCTTCGTTCTTATCCTTTATAATATTTCTATTATTCCAAAAAATATTTTAAAATATTTATGTTAATGGATTTAACGATAGGCCAAGAATTTACACAAAAAATGACGGTCCAGTATCATGAATCTCCCTTATTAAATTTAGAGCCTATAGAAGGTGGATCGCATGTCATGTCCATACTTAGTTAAATGTTTATGTTGCACCACGCCCTAACAGGGGAACACACCTCGTTGATATCCTCTCTAAAGATTTAAAGAAATTGAAAACTTGTTGAGTTTACAGATAATAGTTTATTAATTCCTTCAAAGCTTCAGAGAATATAAAGAGGTTTCCGCCAATAGTTATTAAATTATAATAATAATAAATTGATAGAGCGCTTGATGAGCGCTCTAAAATTCAACTTCGGAACGAGAATAAACTCATGACGCCATTATTTCAATTAATTATTCAAAATGACGATATATCAACAATTAGTAGGAGTATTAGTATTTTTTTCAAAGAATGATAATCAAAGCATAATCTTAAAATATAGAGACACCACATTCAATATCTCTAGTTAAGGGTGGGCGGGGTTGACCGATTGTCCAGGTGGCCATAAAAAGCGAAGATGGGAACCCTCACAAGGGATCTGATCAGCCCTTGGGGAAAAACTCAAAACAAAAAATCTACCTTTTTTTGGATGATTGGTTTAAAAAAAAACAAATTTTTTTACTGGAGAAATTGAAAAGTGATATGTCACCTGAAATAATAGGAAAAAGCATTTTAATCGAAAGTTTCGAGACATATATTATATGGGATATTATAAACAAAAAGCCTCGAATGGATTAAATAATCAGAATTATTAATTTAACTAATGGTGGGCTAAAATTACACTGGTCCTCGGGAATCGAACCCCTGATCTTCATGCATAGGGATGGAAAAGGCGCTCGAAAAGTCAATTTTCGATTTTGGAATCGACTTGATATTTTTCGATTCTCAGAATCGGTTAATCATTTTTGAAAGTCGACTTTTCGCCTTTCAAGTCAACTTTTTAAAAACTCTCTAACTCGTGCTTAGGAGATATGGCACCGAACATTAAAATTAAATATGAAAGTTGAGTATCAAAATAAAACATTAAAATATTAAAATTGACGAATTAAGCATGCCTCATATCTTCACTACCGATCTTAGAAAGTGTGTTGATTGGTGTGCTATGTGTAGGTTTTAAAAGAAAGATCAATGAAAAAGTTCAAACTATATTACCATCGGACTTACAAGGGGACGGCCAAGTGAGTATATCACGGGTTCGTTTGAAAAAAAATGAAGTGATACTTTGAGCCAAAAAAATGTTCACGTGTTTCGGCGTTTTACTCCATAGAGCCCCGATTGGCCAAAAAAAAAAAATAAATAAATACCGAAACAATTTTCGCTCTTTCAAGTAGTTTTTGTTTGAAACATTACGTAACAGTCAGCTGTGGCTAGACCGGTAGCTACCTTAAAATTAAAATTTAATTTAAATACATGAAGAAAATATCATTTATTACAGTATTTAAATATATGAAGAAATAAAGAAGGCATAAAATAATCCATTAATTAAATAAATACATGAAATTAATAAAAAATTTATTTGCTTATATTTGATAAAAAAAATTAGGTACAGTCAAGCGAATATAGATAACTTACTTTTTTAATTTACTTGTACACTTCCCCCACACGAAGTAGGGTGATATAACAAAACAAATAAGTAGGCGACAATTAACGCAGTTTATAAAGGATATTTAAAAAAATTTTAAAATTTAATTACTAAAAAAAAATAATAAAATATGAAAAAAAATAATATGAAACAGTTTTAAATACGTATATTGTTTGTTACAATAACAAAAAGATTAAAAAAAAAATAAATAATTACATACTCCGTCTTTCGAACCAGGGACAAAATACTTATCAGTCGGCTACGCTACCGGTTCTAGCCACAGCTGACTGTTACGTAATGTTTCAAACAGAAACTACTTGAAAGAGCGAAAATTGTTTCGGTATTTATTTATTTTTTTTTGGCCAATTGGGGCTCTATGGAGTAAAACGCCGAAACACGTGAACATTTTTTTGGCTCAAAGTATCACCTCATTTTTTTTTCAAACGAATCCGTGATATACTCACTTGGCCGTCCCCTTGTTAGTCTTGTTAGAAAAATGTCGAAGTCGTCCAGTGAGAATCGATTCTAATCGACTTAAAAGAGTTTCAACTCGATCCTAAAAAGTCGATTATTTTCAGTAAAAATCGATTTTTGACTCAAGTCAGAGTCGACTTTTCCATCCCTATTCAGGCATCTCTATTGAGAAAATGGAATGCTATATAGTCCTTTAGGAGAATGTTAATTTTTGAAGGTGAGTTCGAGGGTCTGGTGGTGCCTGGTACATTTCTGCATCTCTGTTTCTGGAAAATGAAATATATTTTAATTACAAAATTTTATTTCTTAATAAAAGAAAAGACTAATACATAGACAAGTTGTTATTTCTTGACAGAGAAAAATACAAAATAAAAGAAATCATTATCTAACTTTATAATTATTTTGCTATATCCCAAAGTCCTTGTAAATAGAGAAATTGTTTTTAATTTCCTTTTAAAATAGAACAATTATTACTTAACTCGTTAGCATGTTAAAGAAAAAAGAACATGAAAAGAATGTCTTTTCTTAAGCAGGCTATTACAAAATGTTTTAAATGTTAACTAACTACCTAATAGTCTGGGAATCCAATTCATTTTAAAAAAAGCAGCAGCAGCAGTTCAGCATTCTTGCAATAGGCCTAGATGGCAGGCTAGTCTAACAGACGATATAGTATTAGCCTACAGTATATCTGGCCTATATATATTTTTATGCTTTTATAAAAGATACATAATATATAATAACATTTATAAAGTATTTATTGTTGAAAGATCAATGAAAATCAACCAAATGCATTAAATATTATTAGCTACCATTCTGACATCTCTTGGCAAATTTTTGAATTACTTGATATTTTAGACATACTTTTTATGACACACAACGCCCTCTTATCGGGAAAAATATTCGTAACACCTTCGCTCCCGTACAGGGGGGGGTCCATTAGGCAAACTAGGCGCCTAGGGCGGCAACCTGGAGAGGGCGGCAAAAATGTCAAAATAAAAAAATTTTTTCCGCAAGCGGTACTCGAAAGATTAGGTACGCGGGCGACAAATTTTGGTTCGGCGGGGGCAAAAATTTTTGTGAGAAATGCCGCCGGCGAAACGGGAAAATTTTGGTCCGCAAAAAAATTTTTTCGCAGAAAAATTTTGAGATCAGGGAAAATTTTAAGGAGGGGGCGGCAAATTAAATTTTTAAAGTTTTTTTTTTGGGGGGGGCGAAAAATATCTTGCCTAGGGCGCAGAATGCCGCCGCCCTGCTCCCGTACCCCCTTAAAGAGGACTTTCTAGAGATTACAGGAAATTATTTTGTCCTGAAATCCCTATAACTTTTTGAGTAATTTTCTAAATAAAAGTTTGGCCGCCAGTTTGCCTAGGGCTGTGTCTCATATTTTTTGTTGTTATCTCTTTTTTGTTGTTGTTTTAGTAGTTCTTTTCTTTTATAATGGTATTTAAGGAGAACATGGGCTTTAGGATTTATCGCCTCCCTCGTCTGCTCTGCTCAGCAGAATTATTTAACAAAATTCCGCAGCGTCAACTTCATTTTAATTAGTAGATGTTGATGGCTAGATAAATTGTAGAGAAAATTAAACGGAAGGCATCCAAAGATAATAAATAAAAAGTTGATTTATAACAGCGTTTCGATGCTCGTCATCAGATAATTAAGATGTCAGGCCAAAAATAATGATCGTGAAGAGATTAATTTTTCCTCTAAAAGTCAAATATTCTGATAAAGAAGGGAGGCTTCGATTTTGTTAATTTTATCAATGGTGGCCAATGTATTGTAAGTCCACACATGACTGTGTTTGCCCCTGTCCATGTTTTCAACAAAAAATCAAATATTAATCACATTTTCCATCATAACGCACGTCTAAATTCTCTTTGATAATTTGAAAGGGGAATAAAGTAACGTACTTTAAAAATTCATTTGGCTTGAGGTGAAATTTAGTGAATGATTAATTTTTAGCACAATTTTTTTTTTACTCACATTACCGCTTGATTTCATTCAAGTGATTGACAAAAAGTTTTTTATTTTTATATTTTTTTTTTCAGAAATTATATACAGTAGATAAAATATCTTGATCTCTCTTGTTATTAATAAAATTCTTTAATCGCGCTGGCATTACGCAAGATACGATAGCTCTAGAGATGTTTGAAATATTAAATAACATACATTCCAAGGACAAAGATAATGACTTATAATGCACCATATGTACGTATGTGCTTTCCATTTGCTTGCAATCAAGAGAAATAATTAATTTATATAAGAGTTTCTAATAAAAATTATAGGGGCTAGTTATGGAATCTGGAGATCTCGCTTAAAATAAAAAAATAAAAAATAGGTGAACTCGAAACTTTCCCCTAATAAACCGAAGTGGCACTACTTCATTTGAAGTACAAACTTGAAAAATCGAAACAGCTCTTGAATTCTGTATTGTACCAAATCAGACACTCTCTCGTTAAAACGTTAAAGGGGCGACTCTCAAGACGATTAATGTTCAACGATAATCGTTGAACGTTTAATCGTTGATACCATTTTGCTCGGAACGTGTAGGCTACGATTTGTTTATCTTTCACTAGTCTTCATTCGCAGTTACATTGTTCTATAATAAAGCAAGTTTGTGAGTTTAAAAAGACAGTTGAGTTGAGGAAAAATATTATTACTGAAATGCCTTTTTGAGGAGATGGAAGATGACGTAATACTTCTCCATACTTATAGGATAAAAAGAACAAAAAAATCGTACGGTCTTCATTTCTTAGTTCAAACATACGTATGTTGAACTAAGAAATGAAGAGGGTCTGTACCAAAAATTGATCATTTCCCATCTGAGTGAAGTCGACAACAAATTCTCCTGTTGAACAGTTTGATTTCGTGCTGAGTTTAATCAAATAATCGTTGACGACTAACGATTATATTCACTTTTTACTGGACTGTCAACGATTATGGTTAACGACTCTAGCGGCAGTCGCTCGGAGCAAAACAGTTCATAGGAAATACAAAGAAATAGTGCTCAAGTTTAATCGTTGAACGATAATCTTGAGAGGAAAACGTAGCTTAAGACTGGTATTTCTTCAGTCTTTATATGCTAATCTTTCCCTTTCTCGTTCCAGTTTGCCCCTCAAGGAAAACATAATATAACAAAAAATTATTCTGGGGTTCAATTAAAAGCCAAAAAGTTTTTTAAAACAAAACTTTATTTGATCCCAGACATCTTGTATAAATATTTTAGCCAACCACTGAAGAAGTCCTACAGCAAGTGGACGAAACATTGTCTAGGGCAGGGGTGGCAAATACCCGACTAGAATTTTAATGGGAGAGCTATGGGGGCCTCATTGGGTTGCCCATTAGGGACGAACATTGGAATAGTCACGCAAAAACCATTAATCTAGGTATCCGCTCTTCCCGACAAAATTGCATTAATCCGCCACCGGGTCAAATAAAGTTTTGTTTTAAAAAACTTTTTGACTTTTAATTGAACCTCTTGGTCCGAATCCTATTGAATATTGTGAAAAAGGTTCCCGGCCCCCGGGCTGAGCTTCTTCATCTAACAAAAAATTAAATAAACATTTTACTATAAGTGATAGCCTACATAAAACCAAGATTCAATTTGGACCATGCACTTCAAAAATTGCCAAAACTAATTTTTACAACTAGTTCTTTTGTATGGAAATATGAATTTCTGCTTATTCGAGTCGATTAAACTTGGATATTTACAATTTAACTAATTAATAAATGTGAGCTTTATATTGCTGGTGGACGTTTAGTCCGGCATAGCACACCCGATCCCACAAGCTGGAGATCCCGGGTTCGATCCCTGGGGATCAAGAAACGTTCGGCCTACCATCAATATAATTTTCACATTTATTTTAGTCTATTTCCTGGTTCAAGAAAAAAAAATTTAAAATCTCCCCAGACCCATTAAAGTCCAGAAAGATAGAAAGATAATCACATTCCTTTTTTGGTGAATGAATAAGTGACTTTTAAAAGCAAGTTCCATGATGATATTCCAAGTTGAAATGAGTCATTCGCTACGTAACCGTAAGTAAGTCATGGTTTGGGTACACGATGACATCAGGTGATGACGTGACGGCTAATCGAACGGCTTTCGAGTTTTTGCTGGCGTTTCACGTTCTCCTGTCCTTGTCTTTTTTTTTCTCTCTCCTTGCTGTGATTTTCCGAATCCTGAGTTGAGAGTTACCGATTCCCGGGGTTCATTCAATCCAATTGATAGGCGTCTCCTGGCACCGAATGGATCAAACTAAGTAAAGGAATGGCGCTTTATACACGCATCCAATCCAAACTTATTCAAATCAATAACAGTTAAAAATACGAGAGAGAGATTGAAGAATATTAAAATTAAACGGTTTCAGCTTTTCAACAAAAAAATTCCATAAATTATTACATCCTAAATATAACTTCACTCAAGTCATGGAGAACAAGAATTTAAAAAATTTTATTTTCTCAACAAACTATAAGTAATCAAATAAAAATAGAATTATCTGAATATACTTAAATTTTTGTTGTAAATGAAAGCATGGTTCAAAATACAAGTAGTCATTCCACACAAGAGAGTGTGGAATCAAAATCGGTAGTCAGGAAAACAATTAATTAACTCCCTCTTAAAAGGCTTTCTTCATTTTGTCATTAGAATATTTGTATTTTATATTAAAAAAAATTTATTAAACAATGACGAATTAAAAATTTTTAATGCCTATCTTCTATCTTTGGCAAGGGTGAAAAGAAAGCTCGCAAAATGCGTCTGCTAGTTGGTTGGGTTGCCTAAATTCCGTGCGCTAAGAAATTTTATTTCCATCTCGATACACTATTATAAGAACTAAGAGGTACTATCATTCTTGTATTTGGGAAGTATTTCTTTTTCGACATTCAGAAGCTCAAGTCTTTTGACTACGAGTTACCTGATCTAAATTTGGCATTTCTTCTGCCAATTTTTTTTTTAGCTTCAATAGTAAAGAAGATATTATAAACATATCTTTTTTTTACTATAATTTAAATGTCCACGAATTAAGATTTAGGTAATAAACATTTAAAATTATAAAATCCACACTATTGAGAATGCAAATGCATCATGAGAATAGAAAGTAGGGTACTTGTGCAATAGATGTAATTATTCTATATCTATCCATTGTGTGAATGAAGGTCACAGATTCGATAGAGACCCTCATCTCTTCTCATTGATAAAAATCATGAGTAACGCTAACATTTTGGAATTTCAATTTTAAAAGAAATAATTTTTTTATTATTGTCAATATTTAGTACATTAAAAAAAAAATAAAATAATAAAATACTCTGAGTTGGAGAGTTATTTCCACCCAATAATTTAAAGTTAATGGAAAAACTTACCTGGTTTATTACCTATATATGGATGAAATTTTTATCGTAATCTTAGTCGTTAGCTGCTTTCTCGAGTGCTTCTTACAAATCTTTCTGTTATTAACGCCACCCGCATATATAAATTGAAGAAAGACGGATTGAAGAGGGTCGTCGAGATTTCCTTCAATTAACGAGTTCCGCCTTTATTTAATTATCTATTGTATCAGATGGCTCAATCTGTGCTTGGTACTCAAAATTGTTCGATAGTCATTTCTAAAATACTAATACAATTTAGGAATGAAAAAGTCTATTTTCGATTTTGGAATCGACTTGATATCCGAAACGTAATCGGAGTTTATAAATGAGACAAATAGTTATTTTATTTAATTCTTCATTTTCCATTAGTTTAAATATTTAAGATTATTAATTATACATACTTATTAAGATGTTTTAAATTTCTGATGATACACATCAATCCTATTATTAGATTAAATAAACATTTATAATTGTCGTTGAGGTATCCCCCTAAAGACGTTAATAGACCGGAGATGGCAGGAGAGGGGGAGGCTAATGGATAAAGGAAGGAAAGAATCTCATTTCCTTTTGATTGCAGCCAAATGAGGTCACTAATGTAAAATTAACATTAAATTATTCCATATAAAAGAAAGCATAAGATCGTATTATTATTATATAATATCAATATTTATTAATGAAAAAAATAAATAAGCTTAATACAAAAAATTATTTATTAAAGAGTAAAACGTGATTTTATTCTTTTATATGTATAAAATCACATTTGGTCCTGATTCGTAGGATAAAATTATAGCGATTTCATAATATTAGAATTTTTCCGTTACGGTGGTGCCGAGAATTCAGATAGATGATAAAAAAAGGAGATTTTCTCAGCAGTTCACTTGATGGTTTAAAATTAAACCAGAGAACTCGAGGTGCATCAGACAATGTTCTTGATTTAAAATTTAGTAATTTACAATTGATAAGCAATGAAACACGTACTGGACGTGGAGTGACCGAGAATGGGGGTAATTTTTTGGACATAATCCAAATGGATGACATCCATTTGGAGCGATCGTGAATGGCCGGCTTTAGAATTCAAGATGTAATATTTATAAACATGGGAAAATATTTATCTTTTGTTACCATGGCCATCATTTCTCCTATCTTTCCTATGAAGCACAAGAGTAAAGTGTGCTTCAAACAATTTTGAGGGCAAAATGAAAATATACATTTGAAAGAGCTTTTAAAAATTAATTGCTTTTAATACTCAAATGATACACTGTTGGATTAATTTTAAACCATTAATTTGAATTTAATAACTGCTGAGAAAAAATATATCGTTAGGCCGGCCATTCACGATCGCTCCATCCGTCCAAAATGGAGCGATGTCACTCCAAAAACTGACCGTGAGAGGGGAAAACAAATGAATATCGTGTAGTGAATGGATGACATCCATTTGGAGCGATCGTGAATGGCCGGCTTTAGAATTCAAGATGTAATATTTATAAACATGGGAAAATATTTATCTTTTGTTACCATGGCCATCATTTCTCCTATCTTTCCTATGAAGCACAAGAGTAAAGTGTGCTTCAAACAATTTTGAGGGCAAAATGAAAATATACATTTGAAAGAGCTTTTAAAAATTAATTGCTTTTAATACTCAAATGATACACTGTTGGATTAATTTTAAACCATTAATTTGAATTTAATAACTGCTGAGAAAAAAATATATCGTTAGGCCGGCCATTCACGATCGCTCCATCCGTCCAAAATGGAGCGATGTCACTCCAAAAACTGACCGTGAGAGGGGAAAACAAATGAATATCGTGTAGTGAATGGATGACATCCATTTGGAGCGATCGTGAATGGCCGGCCTTAGAATTTGTATTTAACCGTCCAAATTTATTTAAATTAATTAAACACTAACTCTTGCTCTAAATGACAGGAACATGATTGATTAGACTCAACATCTTTAAAATAAATTAGATTACAAATACTAACCGATCTCAAGGTAATTTGACAATTGGACTTTATTCGAAGGCATCAATTACCTTTTTGATCGGTTAGTAGAGTTGCCTATATATGACATATTTCCATATAAAATCATCCTTTTTGTTTTTATTTTAATTTATTATTATTTGCGAATATGCATTATAGTAAATAAATGAATGCTAATTAACTTCTGAAAACGGATGAAATTACAGCGCAAAATGTCATTCATTGTGTCCTACTTTCCGAACGTTTGATTATTTATAAAATAAAAAAATTATGGCATGTAATCAGGGCAAGGCCAGAGCAAGTGCTGGGGCGGGGGGGGGCTTGTGTGGGCGTGGGCGTGCCCCCCCTAATTATTTATTTTATTTTATAAAATAGAAAATTCAATTCTAATTTTCTAGAATATAAAAAAAAATCAAATCAAATAAAATTATAAAAAAATAATATAAATAAAATTAAATATAATTAATAAAAAAAAAAATATTTTTTGAATTGGGGGGGGGGAAAATAACCCCCTTACCCCCCCCTTGTATCCGCCCTTGCATGTAATCGAACTGAAACAAACTCGTTTTGTTTGATTACTTATAAAAAATTACTAGAATTTGAAATTGAAAATATTCTAAAAAAAAAAAAATATTTCCTAAGTTCTCATCGTATCGTTTTCTGTCCAAGCAAAATTGAAGTCGAAGTCTCTTGGCGCAGTTCAGGGCAAGTACAATGAGAGAACGCCACATCCTGTCGACATAGAGATTACCTTTCATTAGACACTTGGGAGGAGCTCTGAGCTCATCAAATGCTTCTAAATGACTACTTCCTAGTTCTCTCATTCGCTACTATTCAATAGAGAAATGAAAATTAACTCTATTAACCATTTATTAAAAAAATAACATCCTTATTATATACAAAAAATCTGGTGTGACAAGCACAGTACACAACATTCGATTACCGAAGGTAAGAGAAAGTTGTGTGCTGTGCGCCAGTCACACCAGATTTTTTGTGTCGACATGTATTTAGTTTCCGACTGTACGGTACATTCGATTTTCAAGATGTAAAATTTACAAGTATGGAAAAATATTTATATTTTGTTACCATGGCAACCATTTCTCCTATCTTTTCTATGGAGAACAAGAGTAAAGTGGTCTTCAGAAGATATCAATCACAAAAAAAATGAGAATATACATTTTAAAGAGAATCTAAAAAATAATTGATTTTTGAATTTTAAAAAAAATCGTTGGAGCAAATTTTGAGAAAATCGAAAAAAACTGAAAAAGTGCATCAGTAAAGTACTAGTACTCTTTGGTCGATTTTGGTTAAAAGCTTCGTGTCACGTCCCAACTTAAATATAAAATTTCAACCTCCTAGCTCTTTTCGTTCTTGAGATATTTTGTTCACAGACACACCCACACACAGACACACAGACAGACCATGTCGCGAAAACCACTTTTGGATTCAGGGGAGCTCAAAAACGTGTATATCCATCAAAATCACGACATCGAATTTTTGACATGAATCCAATACTTTCTCTCTCTCATATATATTAACATATATATATAGGTAAGAGAAAGTAAAAAACATTTGGTAACTTAATGACTTTTTTTTCAGGAATGGCAAAAACTAATGATAATAATACGAAAATTATTCGTAATTAAATTATAATATCTTATTCCATAAAAATCAAGTTTTCCTCGTTTTTTTTTTAATGCATTCTTAAAATCATTTTACACAGCGTAGTAGTTTTTGTTATAATTCATTCAAGGTCTTAAAAACAAAAATAAGAGCGTAAAAATAGACAAGCTATCATATTCTCAACCAAAGTACTACAGTCCATTCTCTATTGATCTATAAATACCAAACAACGAAAGCACTCACCTATGAGAATACTGCCAAACATCCAGAACACCAATTCACATTGTTCATCGAGAAGATGGCCAATTAGAAGGGAACCAAACATGGCACCCATACGGCCCGTTAATAGCGAAATGCACACCGCCATCGCTCTGAAAATAAAAAAAGTTGTCAGCAAGCTTTCATAATAGAGTTTGGTCGAATTGGATTATGAATTGATTGAACAGGTTTTTTTCAATATAAATCTACATACCCTCTTCAACTTTAGGTAGAGCCAAAAAATAGCAAAAAACTTTTGATAAAAATTATAAGATAAAAAAAGTTTAAATGAAAAATATCTCAACAATAAAGGAGGAAAAAATTTTAAAAATTTTAATTCCTTTGACTTATAAAAACAGCTAAAAGTTCTTCCGCCTGGGGGGGGGAATATTGAAAGATAAAATCTAAGTATTTCCATACTTCCGTATATGGATTTTTTTAAGAGCATTCATTATCCCAATAAAATGAGATTTCTTTTAAAGATTATGGAGTGTGATGGTGAAAGCTATTTAAAATATAGGATTGTTGGTGATTGTAAAAAACTGGTGTGACTGACCAAACTGACCAAAATTTGTGTGCGGGCCTGTCAATTTTTTTCTAAGCCTTTATTATTACTTAAATATCTGAGTAAGACCTACCTGAAAACTTGTGGGATAGATATCGACAAATATAACTTGAAGCGACTACACTAATACACAACCCTGCAAGTACTATAAAAACACAGGTTGTAGCAAACACTGTAATTTCATCAATATCAATAGCATGTAGAGAAATTCGGCTGCGCCTGCTATGCAGAGTGCAAAACACTGAAACAATAAAATTAGTATGAATAATTTTAAAATTTAAATTAAATTAATATTCAATTTTGTTTTCTCCGTACTTAATATAAATTCCTTTGGTATATACTTGACTAGGTGAAATCCGATTAATAAATATCCGGCCACCTGATGAAACCCATCAATAGATTGTTACTGAACATTATGGGATTAATGTAACCTTTATATTCAGCAGTTGTTTCAGAATTGGGATATGACCTTCAAACTCTTGATTCCCAGAGTATCCAGTAGAGTGTGTGGTTATTATTGTTCCCTCCCATCCACTCAATCACCTCGCAAAATTTGAAGCTCATATTTGAATTATTATTTTTCAAATATTCTGATTGTCGATTGAAAATCTCTGGAAGCCAGATGACGAGACCATTTGCACT